>APFE031711399.1:125498-142508 GCA_000404065.3 Pinus taeda
TTCTCAGATGTCGTCAAGCATCAAGTATGGAAGGATGCTATGACCAAAGAATATGAGTCTATTATGAAGAATGATGTTTGGGAAGTAGTTCCCAGACCCCAGGACAAGAGAGTTTTACTTCCAAATGGCTTTACAAGATAAAGCATGCAACAGATGGAAGTACAGAAAAGTATAAGGCTTGTTTTGTTGCTCATGGTTTCTCCCAGAAGGAAGGTATAGACTATGATATTTGCACCTGTTGCCAGATATACGACCATCCACTTGATCATAGCCCTTGTGGCTTCATAAGGATGGAACCTACATCAGATGGATAGACCGCGTTCTTGCACGGTTCAATCAAAGAAGAGGTCTATGTGGAGAAACCTGAAGGGTTTGAGATTTATGATTGAAAATCTCATGTATGCAGGTTGAAGAAGGCTCTCTATGGGATGAAGCAAACACCCCAAGCATGGTATGAGAGGATTGATAGCTACTTGATGAAGTTGGGATTCACTAGGAGTGAAGCCGATCCTAACCTTTACCTTAAGGTTGAAGATGACAGACCTCTTAGATTGGTGCTGTACGTGGATCACCTCTTTCTATCAGGTGCATACCCTCTCATTCACAAATGTAAGAGGGAGTTGGCTTCTGAATTTGAAATGAAGAACTAAGGACTTGAAGTGTGGCAGAAGCCAAGGGAATTTTTCCTATCTCAAGGAAAATATGTGGTGAAGATTCTGAAAAGATTTGGTATGATGGATTGCAAGCTTGTGACTACCTCGAGGATCTTAACTTTCAGAAGTTATATGGTAGTGATGTCGGACCAGATTTGGGAAATGCCTCTGAGTTTCAAAAAAACTCATTCGCGTTGATGTTCTTGGTGAACCTCTGTTCGAACATATGTTTTGCAGTTAGCATTATGAGCTCATATTTGGTTGAGCTTCACTAGATTGGTGCCAAGAATCTTCTGAGATGTGTTCAGGACACAATCTCTCATGGATTGAGATACACTAACAGAAACATGAAACTGCATGATTATTCGAATGCTGGGTAGGCAAGTAGTGTGGAGGATCACTGGAGCACTTTTAGTGTTGTTTCTCTTTGGATTCTGCTTCGATATAATGGATGAGCAGGAAGCAGAAGTCGATTGCCATAAGCATCGCTGAGACCAGATACATATCTACGAGTATGATCTCGTATGAAGCTGCTTGGTTGGGAAAGCTCTTCAATGACCTGTTTGAACACATACCACTCTGTTTCTATGTAACAACCAGAGATGGGATTCGATTACTGAGGAATCCCATATTCGTCGATTGCTCCAGCAGATAGACATCATCTGGGATATGGTAAGTCGATGAGCAAAGAGGTTCCATTGCATTAAGATGATGTACAGGTCGATACACCTTATCAAAGCCCCGAGGAAAGATCTAATCTGTGATTTTCCCGAACGACTTGGAGTCGTCAAGAAACCCTTGTACAAGGGTCCTGCATGTTGCATACATTGAGCTCTAGGAGCTCTAAGGACTTGCGGTTCTTATTGGAGCAACATATGACCACAGGGTGACTCACCCTCCCCTGGTGGTGCGCACTAGAACAAGATGATTCGCTCTCTTGTGGGACAAGATGATTCGCTTTCTTGTGGAACAAGATGATTTGCTCTCCTGTGTAGCAGGATGATGTGTTCTCCTGTGAGGCCTGGATCAATGTGTTCTCCATGGTGACTGCAGCAGGATTGATGTGTTCTCCTGTGAGGCCTAGATTGATGTGTTCTCCATGGCGACTGTAGCAGGATTGATGTGTTCTCCTGTGAGGCCTGGATTGATGTGTTCTCCATGGCAATTGTAGCAGGATTGATGTGTTCTCCTATGGGGCTTGGATTGATGTGTTCTCCATGGCGACTTAGATTGATGTGTTCTCCACGGCGATTGTAGCATGATTGATGTGTTCCCCTGTGAGGATAGGATTGATTAGTTCTCCTGTCAAGGCATCCTACCCATGCAGTTTGGGACTCATGGGAAGTACCTCTCATCTGATCAATGAGCAAGGAAATGAAGTTAGGGACCATAGTAGTACCGACAGACGCATCGTTGTATCTACCGTACTCCCTACGCTAGGATGACCTCCATTGATCTGGGATCAATGATACTAGTATGGGACCAGTGGTAGGAGTTGTACCATACTATGACACTGACTTCAAGTCGGTTGAGACTGGTCTGGGACCAGTGGTACATACTCTGAGACTGACTTCGTGTCAATGCAGTACTATTTTGAGACCAATGAGAGTGGTACATACTAATGACGCTAACTTTGGGTCGGTTGAGACTAGTATGGGACCAGTTGTACACTCTCTGAGATTGCGATACTAGTCTGGGACCAGTGAGAGTGGTACATACTATGATGCTGACTTTGGGTCGGTTGAGACTGGTCTAGGACTAGTGGCACACTCTCTGAGACTATGATACTGGTTTGGGACTAGTGGCACACTCTCTGAGACTGTGATACTAGTCTGAGACCAGTGGTAGGAGTGGTACTTACTATGAAGTTGACTTCGGGTTGGCTGAGACTGGTCTGGGACCAGTGGTATGCACTTTGAGACTGACTTTGTGTCAGTGGAGGATGATACTGGTCTGCAATTGGTGGAGTTGTACTCACTATGACGTTGACTTCAGGTTGGTTGAGACTGGTATGCGACCAGTGGTACATACTCTAAGACTGACTTTGAGTCAACATGATACATCCTCGATCATTTCTTCTTTTTCATAATTCGGACAAAAGCAGAGTAGAATAGAACAATGCAAGAGTAGAGAAGAACAAAGCAGAACAATATAGATCAGTACAGGGCAGAACAAGACAAATCAGAACAGGGAAAATAGAGTAGAGTAGGGCAAGGGTCAGGCTGTACAGGGCAGTGCATTTGATGGATGAATAGTAACGATTGATAGACAGATTGCAGATGAAGTTCTCCCTAGTTAAGAGGGAGTGTTAAAATTGGAAACAAGGGCAAAAATTCATGTGTGTAATCTTATTCATGGCTGATAATATTTTAATTAGATTCCTCTCGTCGAGAGGTGTAGGATTGATATAAATATCATCTGATTTCGATAAGTATTCATGGAGATATGAATTTATTTTGATTATGGAATTATTATCAAGCCGACCTACAACTCATGTAGGCTTAGAAGCCCAACAGTCACATCTATTCAAACACCAACGTTGTGTATAAACATAGGAGGACTTTTCCTCATTTGAACTCACTCATCTCATCACATCTCTCTCTATTGCGCAAAAAAGAGTCTCTTCTCTACTGCGCAGAAAAGAGTCTCTCTCTCACACATGTGAAGCTGAAAGTTGTTGAACCTGAAGCTGCAACTGCAAATCCAAAGTTTGACCAACATTGACCATTAGATCTCGTCCTTAGAACTGTGCTGTAGGTCCATTTGGATCTCCTCTAAAAGCCGCAACTTTTGGTGGTGGAATCAAGTCAATCCGACAGATGGTTTGCAAGATATTGACTGCCCATTTGAAGGAAGCTGCTGACACTGAAGCTGCAACTATAAAAGTAAAGTTTGACCTACGTGGATTAGAAGATCTTCTCATCTGAACTGCATTATAGGTTCATCTGAATCTCTGAAAGCCGCAACTTTTGGTGGTGGAATCAAGTCAATCCGACGGACGGTTTGCAAGATATCCACTGCCCTAGTTTGAAGGAAGCTACTGAAACTGAAGCGACAACTGCAAAAGTAAAGTTTGGCCTGCGTGGACTAGAAGATCTCCTCATCTGAACTGCACTGTAGGTTCATCTGAACCTCCTCTGGAAGCCGCAACTTCTGGTGGTGGAATCATGTGGATTCGACGGTCGGTTTGTGAGATATCGTCTGCCTTAGTTTGATGATGAAGCCGCTCATGCTGATGCTGCTGATCTAGGGTTTGCTACTGCTGATATAAATCAGATTTATTGTACTATTTCTCTCTATTGAATTATTGAAGGTAAAAGAAGATTTGATCAAAGGGTTTCCCCACACATTATGGGGTTTGTCCCTGGCTAGCCGCCACATCTTGTGTCTCTTGTCTTGGCTTGTTTTCTGTCGATCGTTTATTGTTCTATTTGCACTTTACTTTTTGTACATGTAATTGCTAATCTGTGGAATATAATAAGAAAAAGAAATAAACTGTTATAAGCATAGGGCATACCATATCTTAACAATATTCTTCCCTTCCTCTTTTGGTGTTGTCCTTCTTGAGCTTTGGACAATTCCCATGTTCATGACAACCATGGCATTGAGCATTCGAAATGTTCTTCTTTTTTTGAGGACCAGAGTTCCCTTTTTCTTCTAGGCATGGTAGAAAAAGCTTGAGCTTGCTCCCTTGTTCCTACATTGATTTTTGCCTTCAACTTGGTTTTTTCGATTTTGCACAATGATCACATTTCATTGAATGGAGTAGCTTCCTTCTTCCCATAGATGCTTGATGTGAAGTTGCCTCATTCCTTTGGTAGTGCATTAAGTGATATGGTAATCATTTCCTTATCAGACATTATTTCTCCCAACTCTTGGAGTTGTTCTTCTTATTTCTGACACCTTCATAAAGTATGAGGCTATTCCTTCATCATCCATATAGTTGAACTTGCCTCAACTATCATTATGTACACCTGCAACATCTTTCTAGGTAGTACAAACAACATGTTAGCAAGTTAACCAGTAACAAATATCAGACTTACCTCACCATGACAATGTTTCTTATCCTCAACATATTCATGGTCCATCTCCATAAGAGTTTTCCTTCTTACATTAGAGTTCCCAATGATCGAACTCGATTACCAAGTTTCTATTTGCTTCAGGAGATCGTACTTGATGTTGATCATTAGAATATATATATTCTAGCAAGAAAGAAACTTTATTAGTTACATCAGGGTCTTTTCAATTCCCTTCCTCCATCATGCTCATTATTTTCAAGGACTCACCATCAAGCATGGTAATTGCTTTACTTCTTCCTGCGCATCTTGCTTTTACATGCAATTATTTGATAGCAAGTACAAAGAAGTAAAATATACAAGTACAAGTGCATGATAATAGATTTGTCAGACAAAAATCATCACATCTAATGGATAAAATGAAGGGCTAACTTGGTGATTGTGGGGATATTGGTCTTGGTCTTGGGTCTTGAAGGTATTACTTTGATTTGATTCTATAAGAAGTGGATTGTTTGGGTTTTCCCCAGTTGTGGGGGTTTACCTTGACATGGAGCTTATATCTTGTGTTTTTTTATGTTTGTGATTTTCATGTTTTTTAATAATTGTTTGATGAAGAAGTAAAAACAAAATAATAAAATCCCAACAAATATCACAAGTAATTATCATGTAAGGAGAATCAACATAAATATACAAATACCTTGATTAACTAACATGGTATGAGAGCTAAGGTTTGTTAAAGTAGCAGCTTGAAGATCACTTGTTGTTAGCATGTCTTTGATAAGTTCGTTGTTCTGGTTTCTGAGGAATACAAGCTTCAAATAACAAAATTTGGATTCCTCTATGACCTTGTTCTATAATTCACCATCCCATAGCTTGTATTGGTTAACAAAAGCTTATTTATGTCACATATGGCATAAATAAGATGTAGACGAGCCCACATAAGTTCACAGTGACATGCATCAATCTATTATGGTGTGTATAACCTAAATAAAGGCTTGATGAATATGTTCTATGATCAAGAAGAGGCTTGTGAATACCTGTATATATATTTCAATAACTTGCACCTACATTTCGTGGCTCTTACAATATTAAGATCCTCCTTTTTGTGGCTTAACTAGAAAAAGGGTTGCATTACAATAGCTTGAGGTTCGAATATACTCCTTTGTGGATTAACAAAGACTTGCTCTACAACATACCTAACGTATGGATCGTTTAAGTGGTTCGCTACAAGGTGGTTTCGATTGGATAAAAGTGTGAACAATTTATGTTATCATTTCAATTCTTGTCCCATCGTTTGATGACATCGCATGTCGCACTTTGTATAACTTGTATTATCCTATGGCTCGCATAAGAACAAACAACTCATTTTAAAAGGCCCGCTCATACTATATGGTCCTGATCTATAACCTCTGTGTTATGTGATTCATACGAGGCTTTCTCTATCCATTAAACATATACAATAGATATGCTTCTCTGGGTTGCTACTATGCTCCTTTGTACATCACATTTGGTATAACAATGGATACATACCTAGGAAGACTATATCTCAAAATATTATGAGATACAAACTCATGAAGTATTTCTAGAACCCAATTTTGGTGACATTACAATGTGTCATTCTTATGGTTATCTCTAAAGTCCGTGACATTGAATTTATATGGATCATGATTTATCTCTTGCATTTGGAGCTCATATTGGCTCATTGATCTTGATATAGTAGCGTCACTACAATTTACAATGTACTCTATGGCATCGTGATACTCTGTGGTATGATTCACTCTGTGGCATATGGGACCTTGATAATTGACTATGATACTCCTCCATGGTCTAGCAATGATTCAAGTTCTTTCTAAATGGAGATCGAGAAGATAAGAATTGACAACGAAAAGAGGAGTATTTTTGGGCACATTTGTGTGACAAAATTATCTATATATAAGCCGAATTTGTATCTGTGGTTTTGTAGAATTTTCCAGCCCCTGTCGAGGTGTAGGACAATGGTCTTGTGCTTGTGATGGAATTGTGGATTAAGAGTTGCAATACTTCTGGAGATGCACATAAAGGACTTAAAGTGAGGATTTGTCATTTTTTTGTGAGGATGTTCTGGTTGTGATTAGGGTTGATATTTGGATGTACAGGTGCCCTAATAGAGGGCCAAAAACCTCAAAGTTTATGCCCAAAACCATAATCTTAAGAAGATGGAGTAGTCATCTAAAAAAGGTATGTTGATTTGTTTCTTCATGTTGATTGATTATTAGGTGATGGAGAGTTGTTGCAAGGCTTTATGGACATCAATTTGATGCCCTAGATTATGGTTGCTTTGGTATGTAGACAATGAACCTAATTCAACTCTAAAATTATGCCCTAGAAACTTGGTGAAGTTTCTGTGTACAAGTGGAGAGGGACAAAACCCTACATGAGTTGGAATTATCTTTGTTTTTGAGGAACAACATGCATCAAATTGAGCGTACAAATCTGTGGGAAATTAGATCCAAGTGAGGAGACAAAAATACTTTCAAGTATGGACAGAGGTAGGGTGAATTGGTTTTGATTGAATGACTATCATGAAGTATTGAAGGTGATGTAAAGAGGTATGTTGTAGAAGTTTGAATAACAATTTGTTGTTTCCCAAGTATAGTGGTCATGTTGCAAGCTTGTTCTATTAAGAAGGTAGATTGATGAAAACCTAAGTACATTGTATGTAGGAGGTCATTCAATGTTATGTGGGTAGTTGACAAGAAGCCCTATGTTATGTCACCCTACGAGCAGTAAGGGGATGGTTAGTGGGCAGATTCTTGTAGCCCTAGTTCAATGATTTAATGGTACAAATCACTGATAGGAGGGAAGTTCTAGAAGTCCCTAGGATAAATGATGTTGGAGGATCATATCAATGCTAGAGGGCAGCTTTGGTGAATACACTAAAAGTTGGCGATTTTGGAAAAATGAGACTAACAATTATAGGGAAGATTCATTTGATACTATAGAGTTGCGTTATCTAATAACGATTGGTTGGAAAGGTCAACAAAGTTGACTAAACAATAGATTGGATAACCTTGTATTGTAATTAGTCATTTGAAGGAACTATGTGATGGACTACCTTCAAGGCATGAAGCAATGCAGTGCAAGAAGTATCGTTGGACATAGTTCAGGATGCAGTTGGTGAAGACCTCAAGTACAAGATCATAGACTATTAGGAGGTAGATTTGGAGACCTAGTTCAAGAAGTTGCAAGATGAATAAACTCAGTGATAAGAGGGCTGGTTGAGGAAACTACAACAATCGCAGGTAGTTGATGTAAGGGAAGTATGAGTAGTACTTCCTACACAAGTTGAAGCTTGTTGATGAATTCTCCCTGTTTGAGAGGGAGTGAACATGGATTTCTCCTCTCAGGTTGCGAGGGTTGTTGGACATTGGTTCTCCCTATGTCATGTACTAGACCAGGGCTAATTGCCGTAAGCCTAGTGCATGCATCATAGATATAGAGAATGATGGGTTGAATAACAATGGTTCTCCTTGTGTTAAGTACTATGATAGATTAGGATTGATATCCTAAGTCAAGTACATGGACATGGATAAGGATAAGGAGAATGGTGGATTAGATACGTATCTTGGACAAACAATGTACTGTGATGGATTAGGATGGAGATCCTAAGTCAAGTACATGAACTTGGATAAAGAATGGTCTACTAGACATACATTTCCTTGAGGGAAACGGTCCACTGGAGGACATACTCCGGTTATCCTAGGTGGAGTATGTACCTTGGTGAGGGAGTGTCGTGTACCATGGAATGCCTTCCAACATTTTTCTCTGATCTTGTGAGAGATAGAGAGTACCTGTCAAGGCCTTGGTAATGTGGCAATGCTAGCAATGATGATCATTGATGCTTATCAATCTGGATGCCTTCTTATGAGAATATTTCAACTTGAGATAGACCTATTAAGTCATTATGAATACCTCCTTGGTTAAGAGGGAGCGTTCGAAAAGTAAACTAGGTTCAGTCTTCAAATATTTATACTTGTATCAACTTTTGTTTTATATAAAAGAAGAAAAATAATTTTATTTAAGAATGGGTTTCGTGCTTAAGTCTAGGTCAAGCATGTTCTTCATGTTGTTAGGACTTAGTGAGTCAAAATGATGTCTGATGACATTGAAAAATAATTTTATTTATGATTAAAAAAGTGAAATTAATCCCCAAGGTCAGGTCGACCCTTCAGAGGACTTGTTAGGGCTCCAGGAAGCTCTCCTAGGTTGCAGCTCGGAGATGCCTGGTAACATATAATCTTCAATATTGTTCTTTAAACTATTGGAATGAATGATGGTTTGGATCAAGCCAGATAACCATTTCAACTCCGTGTTTTACTCAACACATGCATGAACACCCTTAGCTTTACAAGGCTTTAGACCACTAATGCTCAATAGTTTGTAGATTCAATGAATAGATGGAGAACACTGACTATACCAGCAAATGCATATATAAACACATATGAATGGCCAGCTATAGGAAGTAAAAGAAACTTGCAAATCTAATTGATCGACGTAGAGATAAGATGACAATTATCTAACATTAGACACATAAGTAACATGAACAACCTATTCAAGTGCAAGCTTAGAATGAAAGAGAAAATGAACATTGAACATATAACAACAAAATAAGCTTATATTGCTAGAATGAAGATGAGAAGCTTGAAGGAACAGAGTATCAAAAATCTCCAGAAGTTGAACCTTTGTTACATTTAGTTTTCAGCCTTTTATAGGCCTTTTACAATGCTCCTGAATTCTCAAAGGCTTGGAGTCTTAATTTATCCTATCTGTCTTGTTAACTGACTGATGCCCTGACTAGGCAAGCATGGGCTTTAGAGGTTCCTTCTTCTGATAGAAGAGTAACCGCATTCAGGTGGTTTGATGTGCTGGTAGGGAGCTCTCTCGTGCCAGAGATGCCCCATAATCGATTATGTTGTTTTTAGGCTGAGGGATTTCGATGCCCCATGATGTTTCTATTTGTTTTGGGCAAGCTGCACTGTCTACTCCATGACCATTCTGTTTGTTTGGATGTGTTGTGCGTGTTGTGTTGTGTTGTGCTGCTCCATGACCGCTTCTCAGCCTCTATCCCGCGGTAGTTATTCCCGACTTTTATTATGTGATAGAATGGGTCTTCGGGCCTCTGTTATCTTTCAAATGTTTATAATGACTGTTTTCCGTTTAATAGAGAGAACATAACAACATTGTAAAAATCCCACCAAGCTCTGTTCTTTTGGACTTCAAAAGTCCTTAATCATATCCTATCTTCCTATTGGGTCTGCCTTTGTAGTGATATCACATCTCCACCATTGATCTGGGAGTTCTAGGTCCAATGGTTGTGATACATTTTGGGCGGCTCTTTTGTACTGGAGTTAACTGCCTGATGAGGGTGGTTTTCTCTCTCCTCATCCTGTACACGTGGCAACCACTATATGGCATCGGGCAGAGCTCGGCCTAAACCACTTATCGCCTTTGGCTCTCCCGAAATCCTACCGGTTTTGTGATTTTCCCTTTATATTGGAAAATACATTAAAATGTGAAAATCCTGCTTTATCGGACTTGAAATGGTGTTCAACCGCCTTAATAAACCCTTTCAGGTCCATAATGTCGCATCGGCGCTGCGCCCATGTTCCCTTTGTATTTCGTTAAATAACAAAATACATTGAAAATGCATAAAAAATCGGCTTCCTTACGGACCTGAAATATTATATATTTCATTCCCGAACCCTTTCGGGTCCGGGACCTATAGCATCGTCGCTACCCAAGGCTCCCTTTGTATTTCATTATATAACTAAAATACACAAAAATTCATTGAAACTGGACTTTCTACGGACCTCAAATATTATCAAATAATATTTAGAATACCGTTGGGTCCGCATCATTGCATCACACATATGAAGGTTTAAAGGCTCCGCCCCTTGGTGCTTCTCCCTTGCGATATAGCAATGCGATCTGATCACAATCACTTACCTCTCATGTCTAGGGCCGTTAGTGCGCTCCTTGTACTTCCGATAGTGATCTTGCGACGCGATGTGGGCCGACGATCTGCATTGCTTGATCGACGGTCCACGTTGCATCACTGATCGCAATCGCATATCCACTCGGTCCCTGCTTATTCCGCCGGCCTGCTTCAGCTGATTGTGATTTTTGGCTTAGATTTGGGCTGTTGATCAGCCAAATCTAACGGTTGTTGTGCATTGCTCAGTTTAAGCCTCTCATACTTGGTTTTTTGACTGTTTGATCCTTAAGAAGATTTTGAAGACTTCAAGAGCATATTTGGATCCATTTTTGGGCCATTTGCCAACAAGATTAATAGGACCAAGTTGGCCTACTCAAAAGATGTGATTGTTTAGGAGACACAAACAACTATAAATTAGCCAACATGTTCCTCATTTAGACATGTGTCATGTGGATCTTTTGTGGTAGATAAGTGAAGTTATAGATCCGAATTTTTTGTGAAGGAAAGCAAGCTCCTCCTGTGATCTAATTCAAGTCTCCCAAGGACTGATGAACCTATTTTTTGAGTTTCTCTTGCAGACAAAATCATGACATCTGGAGGATAAAATGAAGCGTTGACCTGGTGATTGTGGGGATATTAGTTTTGGTGTTCGGTCTTGAAGGTCTCACTTTGATTTGATTCTATAAGAAGTGGATTGTTCGGGTTTTCCCCAATTGTGGGGTTTTGCCCTAGCATGGAGCCTATATCTTGTGTTCTTTGTGTTTGTGATCTTCATGTTTTTTTATCATTACTTGATGAAGAAGTAAAAACAAAATAATAAAATGCCAACAAATATCACAAGTAATTATCAATTAAGGAGAATCAACACAAATCTACAAATTCCTTGATTTTCCAACATGGTATTAGAGCTACGGTTGGTAAAAGAAGCAGTTTGAAGATCACTCCCTATTGGCATATCTCTGATAAGTTCGTTGTTCTTGTTTCTGAAGAATATAAGCTTCATCTGGAAAAATTTGGATTCCTCAATGATCTCGTTCTATAATTCGCTATCATGTAGCTTATGATTGGTTAACAGAAGCTCATTTATGTCACATATGGCATAAATAAAATTCACAGGAGCCCACATAAGTTCACAGTGGCATGCATCAATCTATTGTGGTGTGTATAGCCTGAATAAAGGATTAATGAATATGTTCTATGATCAGGAAGAGGCTCTCTCTCTCTCACACACACACACACACATATATAACTTGCACCTATAGTTCGCGATTCATACAATACTCAAATCCTCCTTTCTGTGGCTTAATTTGAAAAGAGTTGCATTACAATAGCTTGAGGTTCAAGTCTACTCCTTTATGGATCAACAAAAACTCACTCTACAACATAGCTAGCATATGGATCGTTTAAGTGGTTCACTACAAGGTGGCTTCAATTGGATAAAAGTGTGCACACTTTATGGTATCATTCGAATTCTTGTCGCATTGTTTGATGACATCACATATCACACATTGTATAACTTCTTGTATTATCCTATGGCTCACATAAGAACAAACAACTCATTTTATAAGGCCCACTCATAATACATGGTCTTGATCTATGACATCTGAGTTATGTGATTCGTATGAGGCTTGCTATATCCATTAAACATATACAATAGATATGCTTCTTTAGCTCACTACTATGCTCCTTCATACATAACAATTGGTATAACAGTGGCATCATACCTAGGAAGTCTAGATCTCAAAATATTATGAGATATGAACTCACGAAATATTTCCAGAACAAGTTTTGGGTGACATTACAATGTGTGGTTCATATGGTTATTTCTAAAGTTCGTGACATCGAATTTCTATGGATCATGATCTATATCTTGCATTTGGAGCTCGTATTGGCTCATTGATCTCGGTATAGTAGCATCACTAAAATTTACACTATACTCTATGGCATCATGGTAATATGTGGTATGATTCTCTCTGTGCCATATGCGACCTTGATACTTGACTATGATACGCACTGCATCAATGGTGTGCGACATCTCCTCCAAGGTTTGGTAGTAGTTCAAGTTCTTTCTAAATTGAGACCGAGAAGATAAGCACTGACAACAAAATGAGTATTTCTGGGCACATTTCTGTGACAAAATTCTCTATATGTAAACAAAATTCTCCATATGTAAGCATAATCGATATCTATGGGTTTTTATAATGGTCCAATGCCTGTGTAGGTGTAGGAAAATGGTCTTGTGTATGTGATGGAATTGTGGATTAAACGTTGCAATACTTCTGGAGATGCACATAAAGGCCTTAAAGTGAGGATTTGTCATTGTTTTGTGAATTTGTTCTAGCTGTGATTAGGGCTGGTATGTGGATGTACAAGTGCCCTAACAGAGTGATGAAAACCTCAAAGTTTATGCCAATAACCATGTCCTTAAGAAGATGGATCAATCATCTGAAAAAGGTATGTTGATTTGTTTCTTCATGTTGATTTAAATCTAGGTGGAGAGTTGTTCCAAGGATTTATGGACAACAATTTGATGCCCTAAATTAGGGATACTTGGTATGTGGACAGTCAACCTAATTCAATTGTAAAAGTTTGCCCTAGAAACTTGGTGAAGTTTTTATGTACAAGTGGAGAGGGTTGAGAACCCTACATGAGTTGGAATCATCCTTGTTTTTTAGGAACATTATGCATTATCTGTGGGAAATTAGATACAAGTGAGGAGACAAAAATACTTTCAAGTATGGATAGAGGTAAGGTGAATTGGTTTTGATTGTATGGATGTCATGAAGTACTGAAGGTGATGTAAAGATGTATGTTCTTAGAATTTTGAACAACAATATGTTGTTTCCCAAGTATATTGATCATGTTTCAAGCCTTCTTTTGTTAAGAAGGTAGATTGACAAAACCCAAAGTACATTGTATGCATGAGGTCATTCAGTGTTATGTGGGTCATTTAAAAAAGCCCTAGGTTTTATCATCTTATGAGAATTAAGGAGATGGCTAGTGGGTAGATTCTTGTAACCCCAGTTCAACTATTTAATGGTACAAATCACTGATAGGAGGGAAGGTCTAGAAGTCCCTAAGAGCAATGATGTTGGAGGAGCCATATCAATGCTAGAGGGCAACTTTGGTGAAGACCTTGAGAATTGACGATTTTGGAAACATGAGAATAAAAACCACAAAGTAGATTCATTTGATACCATAGAGCTACACTATTTGATAAATATTGATTGGAAAGGTCAACAAACTTGAAAAGTAATAGATTGGCTTACCTTGTACTGTAATCAATCAATTGAAGGAACTGTGTGATGGACTACCTTTAAGGTAGGAAACAATGTAGTGCAGCAAGTATTGTTGGACATAATTCAGGATGCAGTTGGTGAAGACCTCAAGTACAAGATCATAGACTGCTAGGAGGTGGATTTGGAGCCCTAGTTCAAGAAGTTGTAAGATGAGAAAACTCTGTAATAAGAGGGTTGGTTGAGGAAACTACAACAATCGTAGGTAGCTAATGTAAGGGAAGTATGTGTACTTCCAACATAAGTTGAGGCTTGTTAATGAATTCTCCCTGTTTGAGAGGAGTGAGCATGGATTTATCCTCTCGGGTTGAAATGGAGTAAGGTTGAACATTGGTTATCCCCGTGTCATGTACTAAACCATGACTAACCATCGCAAGTCTAGTGCATGCATAAAAAATAGGGAGAATGATGAATTGAATAAGCATGGTTCTCCTTGTGTCAGGTACTATGATAGATTAGGATTGATATCCTGATTCAGGTACATGGACATGGATAAAGAGAATGGTGGATTGGATAAGCATCTTAGATGGACATTCTTGAGTCATACATTGTAATGGATTAGGATGGAGATCCTAAGTCAAGTACATGGACTTCGATAAAGAATGGTCTAGTGGAAGAACATTTCCTTGAGGGAAATGGTCTAGTGGAGGACATACACCAAGTATCCTAGGTGGAGTATGTACCTCAGTCATGAGTCCCTTGGTGCTTCCCTCTGACGTTTTGTGCAAAACATGGAAAAAAATTTCAATGTTCTAGTCCGCCCTTTGGCTCATGTTAAGACTCACTCCTTGACCTTGCTTATAGAATTCAGGCGAACAAGGATCACATAGGGTTTTCTTTTGATCCACATGAGAGCCTCCTCTAGTCTCTCTACTCTACTTTGTGTTTTCTTTCCATGAGTTTCCCCATGTGTTTTCTCTTTCTCCTCTTTTCATTGGTTTCTCACTTTTGATAGTAATACATGGGTGGCCATAAATATCCAGAATAGAGGGTTCATAGCCCATAACTTCACGTTATTTGGTACCACTACCCCACTCCTCTCATAACTACAAATAATAACTACAACAACTTCCCCTAAGATATTTTTAGGGAAATTGACAATCTCATAATATTGTCTCAATCAAATAAATCATCAATACAGATTAATTTCATATACCCTTTTTGTTGGCTTCCCTCATTTTCATGTCCATACAAGGATTTTTAGCATAATTATTACATTGTTAGCAAATGACATAATTTTTCATATCAATCTCATCCAAGTCTCTTCTTTGTAATCACTCACCCTTCAGGCTTAGGTAATATCCTTCTCTACCACACATTCCCTTGGATGATCTACTTAACCAAAGGTTTTTTTTACATAAAAATATCAAAAGGACTTAGAGTCTTACAACCAAGGCATCCCTTTGGCTTGCTCTAGCATAACACATAACTTTCATGTCATTACTCATGGTGATCAAGGCGTGTCATATGGTTCCATTGTCACTATTGCAGCCTTGTTCCTAGGATTTTGTTTCATAGCCTTGACCTATCTTTCCTGGATATACTCATCAACTCACTTACATCACATGCATGTAGTTCCCATGGGATTTAACCATAAAACTTGTTATAACACACAAAATACTTTATTGTCGTTATAAATTTTTCTCTTTCTTCCATCACCTCAAATTATATTCATGACACTGCTAACATCTTCAGCGCTTCGAGAGCATTCCAATGATATAAATTTTATCTCATTTTGAGCTTCAGGCACAAAATTATGTCCATTTGAATATTCATCCCTTAAGGCCACATCTTCATTCGTATAACCCACGTGGATGACATCTAATGACCCGCACTGGTCTACATCTTCTACGTGATTGTCATGTCAACCTTCAATATATTGGAAATTCCCAATAACTCACATTATTTGTTCCTTTGTGGTTTTAATATCTCAGTACACTGATGTCCCGGTACGTGGCGATATGCCCATATGCTTGATACCAGTAAGTCCCCCATTCCAAACAACTGTCAGTCATAGACCTTTCTTGACCATATAACTAGGGGCCATGGTCAAGTCCTTTTAGATCCTCGAATTTCTATAGTAAGTTGTGCGAAGTGTTTCATCCATAAATTTATTTATGGCCTAAAACACAAGGGGAAAACCTTGAATTTCCTTTTTGGAAAGACACATTGTTTTGAATTTAATTTATAAAAATAATATAACTAATAATAATCACAATAATAATTAATTAGATAATAATTAGTTATTGAAGAGACATATCATAAGGGACATGACCGCTTATGAAGGGGCACCTGCCTAAGTATATAAGTGGACCCTCATTTTTAACCACATCATATCATCGATTTTTTTTGTACATTCAACATTTCTTATATAAATATGTTACTAGTCCTATGATGGACATTCTTGTATTCTATATATTTTGAATATTCCATTGCATATACGAACTTTGTTCGTAACATTGGTATCAAAGCTAATCTGATCCGACCTTTGGCCATCAACTCTCTGTCGGGTTCATTGTCATTTGATTGAGACTTTTTAGCTAGAAAAAGTTTTTGGAGGTTTTCCATTTCGCTACTAGGCCTTTAACCATTAACAAAAAGGAATATATATATAAAAAAATTATTTAAAAAATTCAAATTAATATAGAGGAAAAAAAATAAATTATAATATATATATGTTGGTTTTCAAGCCTCTGTGGGAGTTATTTGTAGCTTCATGTTCCGGATTTTCCACAGTTTCCCGTTCAGTCTGTCGACGTTTCGAACCCCAACGGGGGTCCATCATCAGGACACTTCTGAAAGATAGAAATGAAATGAAAGAAAGATGAAAGATGATGAGAGAAGGAGCGGGAACCTGCTTATAAATACACATAGGAACCCTAAAATGCGAGCCGACACTGCTTTCCAATAATTCAAGAATTTAATATTTTATTTGATATTTAAATAAATTTATTTTTATTATTAAGATTAATTATTCCATTAATAAATTTATTATTATTAATATGATAATTATTATTAATATAATTAAAAGAAATAATTAATTATAATGTTAATTAAAATGATAAAATTAT
>APFE031711399.1:151050-163572 GCA_000404065.3 Pinus taeda
TGGTTGGTGGGATGGTCTTCCTCACACACGAAACATACCTCTACTGAGTGTAATGGGCACTCATTCTTGGGGTGCTTCCTTGTGCATCTAGAACAAAAAATGGCCAAGGCCCTCTCAGCCTCTTCCTTCTTCTGCTGAATTCGGAAGGCATCAAGTTGCATGGCAATGGTCTGTCTCATTTCGCTCTTAAGATCTTCCATCTGGTTAGCAAACTCATGCTTGGAGAGAGAGGTGCTAGCTGAGAGATGACTCCCCCTACCTTTCTTCCGGGCTGCCCTAGAATGGTTTCTAAACATGATCTTTATGTCCTCATAAGGTAGTTGGTAGATATCGCCTCCAACCAGTAGGTTAAGGGTGTCCAAAAGGTTTTCAGGGACTCCTCGGAGCAGAACCAACTTCAGAGATTCCGGGTCAAGTGTGCACCTGGCTCGGTTGTAACTGAGTTGGAACCTTTCCTCATAGTCTTCCAAAGATTCATCACTGCCCATGGTCATCCGAAATATTTCCTCCTTAGTTTCCTTGGACCTACAGTAGTCTCTGTACTTGGTGTTGAAGGTTTGTTGCATTTGAGCCCAAGTGGTGATACTGTTTCCAGGTAACCCCATGAACCAGTGTAATGCTGCATCCTTGAGGGTAGAGGGAAAGAGTTTCAGCTTTTGCTCATCCTCAGCATAGTCATAAGTTTGACAAAGGACAACAAACTCAAACAAGAAGGTGTCAAGGTCCTCAGAAGTCAGACCATGGAAATGAGGTAGTGCAGAGGGACTTATGTTTTTCATTTTCATGTCTCCATTGGTCTCTCGAATGGGAAAGGCACCCTCTATTCTCTCATCTTCTCTTCTCCCATTTTGGTTTTCAGCCATGGCTGTAGACGGAATGGTTTCTAACTCTTCTTCCACTATAGGATCTTCGTATATATCAGGAGGTTCACCTATAGGTTCTTCTGGCTCACTGTCACCAGAGAAGAGAGAAAGTTGACTCAGTGATGTGGTGGGGGTGTTGGGTAAGAATTTGCCGATCTTATCTCTGTTCCTACGAGGCATGAAATGGAAAGACTTTTTCTTGCTTTTGTATTTTTCTTTTGTACCTGCAAAACTAAAAATAGGTTGAAATGCAGCTAACTATCTTACTGAAAGGAAAATGCGGAATTGAAATGCTAATCTATGAAAGCAGAATTGAAATTGCGGAATTTGAAGGCTAATCTAGGAAAGCAAGAAATGTCTACTCTACTTTTGCAGGAATGAAATTGCAAAATGGAAATGAAATAAACTACCTAGCAGAAGTTTGTAGTGGAAAATAGAAGAATAGAAACAATCATCAATACTTTGACGCTTCCCCGGCAACGGCGCCAAAAAGATGGTGGGCTCCAGTATTTGCAGCAATAATGTTGCAACTCCTGGGACTCCCTTCTTTACTTTTATCAACCCGATTGTTCGTAACAAACTTGGAAGCGACGGTGCTGTATGCACAAGTACTAGCTCTTGTCGCAGCTGTCACTTGGTCAGCTGGCACAAGTCCACTAGGGGCTTTAGCCAACTTCTATAAGTCTTAGAAGAAGCTTTTAAGTGATGGATGAAAGCTAACTCAAAGGAAGCTAATCTACTTGCAAAAAGAAATTGAAAGCCAAAAAGAAATGCAAACCCTAGCAAACCCTAATTCTACCAGCTAGTTCTACTGATGCAAAAATGAGAATGCAAACTACTGAATGAGATGAAATTGAATTAAAAAAGGGAAAATGCATATGTCTTAGTCTACTTTTTTCCTAGAAAGTATCTTTTTGTATTTTTTGGTTTAAGTGTCAATTTTCACATGCATATGCTTGAACTGTGCTTCACTGTGCAGGAGTGGATCAAGGAAGAGGAATGCTTGGAAATGGTTGGAGAGGTTCAGAGAGGGTCTAAGGAGTCCCTAACACTCTTCCCCAGAGCTTCACAAGGTTTGGCTATCAGGAAACTTCACTTGTGAGCTTCTACAGGAAGTCTGCAGGGGTTCTACAGGATGTTCCAAAATTTCTACAGGAACTTTCAGAATTTCTATAAGATGTTTGGAAATCGGTTTTTAGGGGATGGATGAAAGAGGGAAGGTGCATGGATGGATATGGAGGTAGGATAGGGGCCTAAAAATGGCCTAAGGACTGGTGGGTGGATTGGTGAAGAGATGTAGAAGGCTGACTTGGCTTGAAGAAGGCTAAGGCAATGATAGGTAAGGAGGTAAGGATTCATGGACAAAAAGGGTAGATAGGGAACGAGAAAATTAGCTAAGAGACATGACAGGTGGCTCAGATGATACTTTGGGTAGGTGAATGAATAAATGAAGATGTCCTAGATGGTGTACCTTGATCAAATCAACAAAGACCTACAAATGATCAAATTCTAAACTAGTCTAGCCTAACCATCAACAACATAAATGAGCAGTAACTTTATTTGGGAAGAGAACCTTCTACAACATCTATGTAAAGAAACATTTCAGATGTCCAAACCCATGACTAATGTCTGCTAATAAAACAAGCACACTAAAAGATTGCATAAACAAGCAAACTAGTGTTTTTGTGAGGCAGCACTGTTTCCTCAATTCCAGCCCCAAATCCAATAAGGATGAGGTGAAACCCAGGAGTGTGGTTGTCCCTTTTCTTGGAGGTTTTGTTGTTATTATCCTACCAAAACACCTAAACCAAAATCATTCGTAAACAGTGATCTATTCCATCAACCATAACGAAATCTACTTAACAGAAATATATTCAAATGCATAAAGGAAAATAGTGATACGTAAAGGAAAAGTAACAATACAGAAAGGAGGTCCTAGGCACTCAGGTTGGGACCAACCGTGAGAGCTTTGGCTCCTATGAAAAACTCAAATTTGAAAGGAAACCAAATTGCTTCTCATTATCCAAATAGAATCATAACAATCATGCCAAAAATGGCTACAAAGAAACAAAATAGAGTTGCAGCACTGAGGTGCGAAGTACACAATAGTTTGAAAAGTCTTTTTACGAAGGCTAAGGCATCAACATTTATAGATCACGAGGGACCTAGCTGGCCACCTCAATTTGTTGAACTCGGCTGTCAAACTGTGAGTTAAACAATCCCTTTCTAAATGCTGCTTGGCTACCTTCTAGATTCAGTTTGGTGGTCTTTGGAGCTCGGAGTTGGAGGTGAAGATCCCAAGGAAGGGTCATTGAATGCCATAGGCACCCCTCTTCAAGTCCTCACCTCAGGCTTGGCTGCCTTATAGCTCATGATTGCTTTGACTTTACTAAAGTTTTAAAAGGAAAATCTGCTAAATTTTTGTTGTCCGGCTTTAAAGGCTCAAGGCCTCAATAATGCTTCTGATAGGTTTGTGGGCCATAAACCATAGGCCTCAGGATCAAAATTTAATATGAAAGGGATTTTTCCTTACCCTGAAAAATCTTCTTCCATCAACTTTCCAAATAGATAACCAATAATTGTGGGAAAGGAACATATATCTATATTATGAGAAAGAATACGTTACAACCTAATGTTGGATTGATGTTGTACGTACCCTTCCAACTATTCCTCATCTCAACACCTTCCCTTCAAAACCCTTAATACCATAGGTTCAATACTCTAGATGTATTTGACCAAAGTGAAATCCTATCCATGATAAACTTATTGGAAATGTGTTGTCATTGACGGCTGGTGGGCTCCAGTATTGCAGCAATAATGCTGCAACTCCTGGGACTCCCTTCTTTACTTTTATCAACCCGTTTGTTCGTAACAAACTTGGAAGCGACGGTGTTGTATGCACAAGTATTAGCTCTTGTCGCAGTTGTCACTTGGTCATCTGGCACAAGTCCGCTAGGGGCTTTAGC
The DNA here is from genome assembly GCA_000404065.3 of Pinus taeda. Taxonomy (NCBI): domain Eukaryota; kingdom Viridiplantae; phylum Streptophyta; class Pinopsida; order Pinales; family Pinaceae; genus Pinus; species Pinus taeda. Next base: position 154,880 of record APFE031711399.1, read on the forward strand.
CAACTTCTATAAGTCTTAGAAGAAGATTTTAAGTGATGGATGAAAGCTAACTCAAAGGAAGCTAATGTACTTGGGAAAAGAAACTGAAATCCAAAAAGAAATGCAAACCCTAGCAAACCCTAATTCTACCAGCTAGTTCTACTGATGCAAAAATGAGAATGCGAACTACTAAATGAGATGCCATTGACTTCAAAAAGGGAAAATGCATATGTCTTAGTCTACTTTTGTCCTAGAAAGTATCTTTTTGTATTTTTTGGATTAAGTGTCGATTTTCACATGCATATGCTTGAACTGTGCTTCACTGTGCAGGAGTGGATCAAGGAAGAGGAATGCTTGGAAATGGTTGGAGAGGTTCAAAGAGGGTCTAAGGAGTCCCTAACACTCTTCCCAAAAGCTTCACAAGGTTTGGCTATCAGGAAACCTCACTTGTGAGCTTCTACAGGAAGTCTGCAGGGGTTCTACAGGATGTTCCAGAATTTCTACAGGAAGTTTCAGAATTTCTACAGGATGTTTGGAGTTTTTAGGGGATGGATGAGTGAGGGAAGGTGCATGGATGGATATGGAGGTAGGATAGGGGTCTAAAAATGGCCTAAGGACTGGTGGGTGGATTAGTGAAGAGATGTAGAAGGCTGACTTGGCTTGAAGAAGGCTAAGGCAATGATAGGTAAAGAGGTAAGGATTCGTCGACAAAAAGGGTAGATAGGGAACGAGAAACTTAGCTAAGAGAGATGACACATGGCTCAGATGATACTTTGGGTAGATGAATGAATAAATGAAGATGCCCTACACGGTGTACCTTGATAAAATCAACAAAGACCTACAAATGATCAAATCCTAAACTAGTCTAGCCTAACCATCATCAACATAAATGAGCAGTACTTTATTTGGGAAGAGAACCTTCTACACCATCTATGTAAAGAAACATTTCAGATGTCCAAACCCATGACTAACCTCTGCTAATAAAACAAGCACACTAAAAGATTGCATAAACAAGCAAACTAGTGTTTTTGTGAGCCAGCACTGTTTCCTCAATTTCAGCCCCAAATCCAATAAGGATGAGGCGAAACCCAGGAGTTTGGTTGTCCCTTTTCTTGGAGGTTTTGCTGTTATTATCCTACCAAAACACCTAAACCAAAATCATTCGTAAACAGTGATCTATTCCAGAAACCATAACGAAATCTACTTAACAGAAATATATTCAAATGCATAAAGGAAAGCAGTGATACGTAAAGGAAAAGTAACAATATATAAAGGAGGTCTTAGGCTCTCAAGTTGGGCCCAACCCTGAGAGCTTTGGCTCCTATGAAAATCTCAGATTTGATTGGAAACCAAATTGCTTCTCATTATCCAAAAAGAATCATAACAGTCATGCCAAAAATGGCTACAAAGGAACAAAATAGAGCTGCAGCACTGAGGTGCGAAGTACACAATAGTTTCAAAATTCTTTTTACGAAGGCTGAGGCCTCAACATTTATAGATCACGAGGGACCTAGCTTGCCACCTCAATTTGTGGAACTCGGCTGTCAAATTGTGAGTTAAACAGTCCCTTTATAAATGCTGCTTGGCTACCTTCTAGATTCGGTTTGGTGGTCTTTGGAGCTCAGAGTTGGAGGTGAAGATCCCGAGGAAGGGTCACTTAATGCCATAGGCACCCCCCTTTAAAGTCCTCACCTCAGGTTTGGCTACCTTATAGCTCATGATTGCTTTGACTTTGCTCCAATAGATGTCAAAAAGCCTGAAATAGACACGTGTTAACCACCTAGGACAAGTGACTTCCCTTATTCATACCAAATACATAAACATACTAAAAATAATGCATAAACTATAGAAAATGATGGATTTAATCAAGGACTGAACAAGGAAAATTAGGCCAAATGAGCCCAAATTGTTACCAATTTTGGGGCTCATCATCACCCCCCTGCTAAAAGGGTTGCTCATCCCTGAGCAACTAGTCCAGCTCCTCATCTTTCATTGCTTTAATGGCCACTCTCACATCCCAGTCTTCTGAAGTAGTGTCCTCCACACTGTCATGTAATCTGGCCTTCCTCTCAACGTCTTCCCACTGCTTATGCTCCTCTTCTGTGCCTCCCTCAAACAATCCCAAAAGCAAGGGTGGACTTAGCTTGAGGCCTATCCAATTGGCTTGGAGGTTCTGCATAGACTTCTTGTAGAGAGGTACTCATGCCAAAGCCTCCCTCATCCGAGTTGGAGTGTGATATTCTCGAATTTTGAGGCCGTGGGACAATGTGTTCCACCTACGGGTGCAAGCATGAACATAATTGTCCCCTAGTAATCGCTCCATATCCTCGAAGTGTGCTATGGCTTGGGCCTGACGATCCATGTACTCTAATAAACCCCGAGAGTTGGTTGCTAGGTGCTGATGAGCGGATATCAATGCTGTGGGGTCCCCTGGCTCTGCTCTAATCAACAGTGGTTCATGTAACTCCCAGTCCATGACATTCCTGACCTCAGCTGCTCTCTTCTCTTTGTGGTTTAACCATGAGGTCATTGCCATCAGCTGCATGTCCCCTACTGCTGTGTTGGAGTCCCACGAAGTGATGTTTGGAAGGGCCAAATTATGGAGGTAAAAATCTGAAAGCTTGGCCTTATCTTCCGATGAACTGGTGTTAAATAAATATGTGAACTGCTGGGGGTTTTGGATGTGGGAGATACCCCTCTGTATCAACGTGTTGATTTGGAACTGCAGCCACTGGTCCCTTAGGTACAGGCCATAAGATTTGGCCGGCTGCCTACATTACAATGCTTCCATTGCCCAAGTGGCCATGCAGGCCAGTTGTGCCTCCTTTTCTTGCACCTGCTGCCTTAGGGATTGTATCTCCATATCTGCCTGTAGTCCCCTTTCCTGTAGTTGCTGGTTAAATTCCTCGAGATTAGCTTGCATCTCTTCTTTTCCTTGAGGCTCTGCTGAGGGATCCTTGGCTGCCGTGTCCTTTTCTTTCCTCTGTCCCTACAGCTGGAGCTGTTGTCTGAGCAGCTCATTCTCTTCTCTTAACCTAGCTTGCTGGGAGCTTTCCACATGCCTTACTCTTGCCAACTCCCTTTGTGCTTCCTTGAGCCTTTCCTCTAGAGGTCCTATATCTGCTACCCCCTTAGATTTAGCAATCCTCATCCACGTGTGGGTTCGTACCCGTTCTTCCTTTAGTGCTAAAAACAGTGGCACTGTGAACTTTTGGGGAATAATTCTGCCGGCCTCCAAAAAGTTATAATAAGAGCCCAAGTTGGGCTGGGGGCTTGGTTCCATGATAACATTGGCTTTCTCCTCCTTTGGTGGTGACTTGGCTGCTCCCTCCTCTTCCTGTGGTGACTCGGCTGCTCTCTCCTCCATCTACTCAGTTTCTTTCAGCCTAGCCAAAGTTTCCTGTAGAATAGCCTCAACATCTTGTAGAGAGGCTTGTGAGCTCAATTTCTCCATTCTGTCCCTCCATGAGGATGTTTTTGGGCTCCCCCGCTCATAAGTAATGGATGCCTTGGAGGGGGATTTATCCTTTGGTGTGGTAGGGGTATCCACAATGGTGATCGGTTCTTTTGATGGAGGCTGGGGTCTGCCAATCTTAATCTTTACACTCCTTCTTGCTTTGAAATACAGAGGAGTCTCCCTCTTTCTTTTTTCTTGTGGCTTGGGAGAGGTACTTAGGGTGGCCAGCACAATTGCTGCCTCCCTAACTAGGATTTCGGCCGAATTCTCCTTCTGTTGTCCTCCTTTCGGACTTCCTGTAGAAAGTCCTGTAGCGGTTGCTTTTTGGCTTCTTGTAGAAGTCGTTTTCAACTTTCCTGTAGAAATACTCTGCTGCTTTCCTATAGAAGCCGAGGGTACAGTTTTAGCCTGCTTGGCCGAGGGGACTTTTTATTTTATCTTGGCTGAGGTTGCCTTAGGGGTGCCCTTACTATCTTGGACTTTCTCAGTCCGTTCTGCCCTGCTCTGTAGTCGTTTCTCCCTGGGCGTTGGTGCAATTCCATCATCCCCTGTTTTGGCAACTTGCCCTATTGCTGGTGTTCCTTTTTGTTCCTTCTTTAGTGTTTTTCTAGGGGTGTCTTGTTTTTTAACTTTCTTCTCTGCCTGAGTAGGCTCCTTCTCCTCACTACTAGAAGAAGTGAGCTCCTCAGCTAAGACTCGGAAGTCATCGTCCTTCAACATATTCCGGAAAATTTCCCAGGAGAGAGGGAAAGTGAAAGTGTGGAGTGCATCTTCCACGAGGAGCTTAATAAGCCCATGATGAGCTAGCTGGTCTGGTGTCCCCTCTTTGAGTTTGGTGGCACACTCAGTCACGGACTGCAGGAGGAAATAAGGAATGCGCAATTTTTGCTTTGAGGGTAGGTCCATGTGGTGTCTGAGTTCTGTGAGCAGCCAAAAATGATAACCATATATGATACTAAATCGCCCCTCACACGTAATATACTTCATAATTTGGAGGTTGACTTCACTCCAGAACGGTTGTAGGCTAGTCCTCCGGACTCCGTTCTTATCTTCTGAGAATTTTTCTTCTGGCAAGAAGAATTCTTTTTTAGCCTTCTGACCCAGCTTCGTCTCCTCCTTATCCCAAGGCACCCCCATTGGAAGATCAGTGACCCTGCTGATGAGCTGTGGGGTGAGTCTGAAGGTCAGTCCTCTGAAGTTGACAGTGACCAATGTCTTTGACTTCGGCTTTAGGGACCGAAGGAATTCTTCCGCAATTTCATCGTCGTGACCTTGGAGCTTATCACAAAATGACATCCAGTGTGCACGGGAAAACAAGTCCACCACCTCAGGGGTTTCCCATAATTTCTTGGAGTCTGAAGGTTCTTTTCGAATGAACCCACCCGGCATGGTAAAAATCTGTGTTTGCTCGCGTTTTCACACAGACTGGGAATTCTGGGTGGATTTCCTCCTCAGAGCATAAAAAAGATATCTTTGGTCGATTACCCTGTGCTGAACTTGCCTGCTCACATATACAGAAGGAGAACTTCGGGATTTTTCACACAGAGCGCAGAGCTACGTCTCCGTTATACACACAGCCGCATAAAATTTACAATTTTAACAGTGTTTTGACAGTGTATCGCTTTCTATAGGAGGGAGTTTTCATTCACGCGTGGAGGAAATTTCGCATGCAGATTACTAAGACGATTTCTGCAACAACATATAAAAAACTTCAGACAGAATTGCATTCAAATTTCTCTTCCCCCCTCACTACGTTGAATTCACCACCTTTGGAATTTTTTGCATGGGGAAGTTGAATTCTGCCTACCTCACTGAAATTCGCCACCCTCGACGTGAACAATCCGCACTGCTTCGGATGCCGTGTTTTTTGTATCACAACTTCCTGTAGAAGTTGTTCTTGGCATTTGGAGGAGGTTACGATAGCGCAGGACCAGTATGAGCGGTAGCATGACGTTTGAACAGGTCGAAAACTCGAGCTAACCACTTGCAGAGGAGGAGGACGCACATTCGGCTGGAAAACGGTTGTGATCATAAATGACTACAATGCATCATAAGTATCAACTAGCCGATTTTGAATTGCTGCGGAATTCATGGCGTGGGGGTGAGCTGTCCCCGCTGATCCGTTGGCCGACGTCATTGCAATCATTCCCCAGTGTGCCCCTGACCGCCGAATTCTTTCCTCTGCATTTACCGCCGCCATTTTTGTCATACCTCCGCTTCCCCCCGACTGGACACTTCCCACGTGCCAATTATCCAACCTTTCAGCATAACCAATCCAGTTCGGATCCTACGAGGCCGCTTGACTCGCTGTGGTGGCCAGTTGAATGGAAACCAACCTTGTTCAATCCGTCCATTCTCACAGTCATGCATATTCAGAGTATAGCTTATGCAATTGGACGAAATAAGGTTAGGCACTTACCTGTGCGGCCGTGGACGTGGTTTTTTCCTGGTTTCAGGATGAGGGATGCTGGATCTGCGTGCTGCTGCATCGTGCTAAAGTGCTGGAGCTTCCCTTCATTGGCTGCTACTGGCTGTGAGTCTTGGAGACCCGTTTCTCTGGTGGCGAATATGGCATGCACCGGTTCCGCGAGCTGCTAATGTCTTCGTGGTAGGTACTCCAGCTGGATTAGTTGCTACAAGATTCCTGTAGGACATCCTGTAGTCGCTTCTCCTCCTGGGGTGCATGCTGACATAATTCGAGTCCGTTTCACAGGTGAAGGGTCTTGAGGTCACCTAGACAGGTAAGTGCTCGAGCCTCAGAAGACCTAATCTTTTGAGATTGAAAAAAAACAACTTTTCTTATTTGAAAAACAGAGTTTTGGTTGCATGTGCAGGTATGCTTGCTCAGATTGGAGTGATGGCGGTGAAAAGAGGTGAAGCGAGTGGAGGATGGAATAAAAGGGTGGTTGCATGCCTCCTCAGCCGACTTCAAGCTCCAAATCCTTCCTTGCAGTTGATTCTGGACCGTCCAAAAGTTCTACAAGAAGTTTCCTGTAGAAATATAGAACTTCCTGTAGAAAGTCCTGTAGCTTCCTGTAGAAGGCTGAACCATGATCCGATTGTGCCCAAACTTTGAGAAAATGAGTGTTCATGTCGGGTGTGCATGTGAGGCTATCTGGTAGCTTGATAGGGACCCTTGTCCTTGAGTTGAGAGTCCTCCTTTGGTGCGCCGTGTACCTGCAACCTACAACACTTTCAGAGATCAACTTGTTTTTTCTTTTTTCTTTTTTTTCTTTTTCCTTTTTTTTCTTTTTAAGAGACAGCAGGGGTGTCTCAATGAGGTATTCACCCCTACCATCTGCCTTGGGCGCCTTGAAAAGGTTTTCACCCAAGGATCTTTTTATTCCCATTCTTTTTTCAAAGAGACAACAAGAGTGCCTCAATGAGGTTTTCACTCCTACCATCTGCCTTGGGCGCTTCAGAAAGGTTTTCACCCAAGGATATTTTTTATTTCATTTTTTTTTTTGAATATAAAATGATGCTCAGGGTGTGCCCAAAACAGAGGCAAAACCCTTCTCTATGACCAGCACTGATTTTTCCATAGTTTTGACGAACTCTTGCCTCGAAAGAGGTTTCCTGTAGATCTTTAGTCGATGCCCATTGACGAGCATGGGGATGGATTCTTCATCAATAGTTTGGATAAGGACAGAACCATTGTCATTACACTTTTCCACTGCATATGGCCCTAGCCACCTTGTTCTCAGCTTCCCTTTGAAATCCTTATGTCTGGAATCATACAGCAGTGCCCAATCTCCCGGCTGGAATTGTTTGTCATTGAGGTGCCGGTCATGCCATACCTTCCTCTGAAGTTGAGTCACTTCTGAGTGGAGGAGGGCCTGCATTCGAAGTTCGTCTAACCCATTCAATTGCATTAACCTTTCTTGTTGAGCATGGCTGAGATCTAGGTCTAGCTGAGCTGCCATCCTCAATGTGTTGTATTCAAACTCGATTAACAGCAAAACTCTCTTCCCATAGACCAGCTCATAGGGTGTGAAACTGGTTGTGGTCTTCCAAGTGGTGTTGTAGGCCCAAGTGGCCTCAACCAAGAGATCTGCCCAATCCCTTCTGCTACTGCTCACCACCTTAGTCAAGATCCCCTCTAATACTCTGTTGGAAGTCCTATGCTTGATTTTGTGATGAGCAAGCAAGTCTTCAATCAAATTGGAGGTGAACTGGCTTCCTTGATCGGTGACTAACTCTCTTGGGTAGCCAAATTTGTAGAAAATGTTTTCTCTTAAAAACTCGGCCACCTTTTCTTCTGTTGCTGCTTTGTTTGCCTTGGTTTCTGCCCACTTTGTCAGATAATCTGTGCACATAATGATGCAAGACTTTTGCCTTGAAGGAGGGTTGATAGGACCCACAAAATCCATACCCCACTTCTCAAATGGCTCAAGAGTCACCTGAGGTTGGAGAGGCATTTCGTCCCTTGGGGTTGGTTTCCCCATCCTTTGGCATCGGTCACATTGGATGATATATCTTCTGACATCTTGATGAAGAGTGGGCCAATAGTAGCCTGCTTGTAGAATTTTGAAGGCAGTCCTCTTGGCTGAAAAATGTCCTCCACAAGGCCCATCGTGACAAGTTAGGAGGATGTCAAAGACTTCCTCCTTCCTTACACAACGCCTTAAGATCTGATCAGGGCCAAGTTTGAACAAGTTGCCCCCGATCCAAGTGAATGAGGCACTTTTCCTCACGATTCTTCTCTTCTCCTTTGAGGATAAGTGCGGAGGGAACTGTGTGGAGACCAGATAGTTGGCTATATCAGCAAACCATGGGGAGAGTACTGAGATAGCAAACAGATGCTCATCTGGCATCTGGTTATCCACTATTTCTTCTTCACCTACAGTCAAATTCACTCTAGACAAAAAGTCAACAACAACATTTTCTTTACCTAGTTTGTCAACGATGGTCAAATCAAAATGCTGCAACAAAAGTAACCATCTAATAATACGAGCATTCACATCAGGCTTATTCATTAAATATCTGATTGCAGCATGGTAAGTATGTACAAATGTTTGATAGCTAGTGATATAGTGTCGGAACTTGTTTAGGGAATGGACCACAGCCAGGAACTCTTTCTCAGTTACCGTATAATTCATTTCCGCCTTAGATAAGTTTTTGCTGACAAAGTATATAGCATAAGGGAGTTTTTCTTCAACTTGTCCTAAGGCTGCCCCTATGGCTTTGTTCGAGGCATCAGTGTGGATGTGGAAAGGTAGGGCCTAGTTTGGGCCTCTCAAAATTGGAGCAGACACCA
>APFE031711399.1:172845-202093 GCA_000404065.3 Pinus taeda
GCAGGGGTTCTACAAGATGTTTCAGAATTTCTACAGGATGTTTGGAAATCGGTTTTTAGGGGATGGATGAGTGAGGGAAGGTGCATGGATGGATTTGGAGGTAGGATAGGGGTATAAAAATGGCCTAAGGTCTGGTGGATGGAGCGGTGAAGAGGTGTAGAAAGCTGACATGGCTTGAAGAAGGCTAAGGCATTGATGAGCAAGGAGGTAGGGTGACGTGGACAAAAAGGATAGATGGGAAACGAGAAACTTAGCTAAGAGACAAAACATGTGGCTCAAATGATGCTTTGGGTAGATGAACGAATGGAGGGGATGCCCTGCACGGTGTACTTTGATCAAATCAACAAAAGCTTGCAAATGATCAAATCTTGAATTAATCTAGTCTAACCATCAACAACATAAATGAACAACAGCTTTATTTGGGAAGAAAACCTTGTACATCAACTATGCAAAGAAACATTTCAGATGTCCAAACCCATGACTAATCTCTGCTAATGGAAACAATACACTAAGAATTGCATGGTCAAGCAAACTAGTGTTTTTGTTGAGGCAGCACTGTTTCCTCAATTGCAGCCCCTAATCCAATAAGGATGAGGTGAAACCAGGAGTGTGGTTGTCCCTTTTCTTGGAGGTTTTTCTGTTATTATCCTACCAAAGCACCTAAAGCAATGTTGTTCATAAATAGTGATCTATTCAAGCAACATAACGAAATCTACATAATAGAAATATGTTCAAATGCATAAAGGAAAACAATGATACGTAAAGGAAAAGTAACAGTACAGAAAGGAGGCCCTAGGCTCTCAGGTTGGGCCCAACCCTGAGAGCTATGGCTCCTATGAAAAACTCAGATTTGATAGGAAACCAATTGCTTCTCATTATCCAAAAATAAGCATAAGAGTCATGCCAAAAATGGCTACAAAAGAACAAAATAGGACTGGCAGCACTGAGGTGCAAAATACACAATAGTTTCAAAAGTCCCTTACGAAGGCTAAGGCCTCAACATTTATACATCACGAGGGACCTAGCTGGCCTCCTCAATCTGTGGAACTAGACTATCAAACTGTGAGTTAAACAGTCCCTACTAAATTCTGCTTGGCTGCCTTCTAGATTCGGTTTGGTGGTCTTTGGAGCTCGGAGTTGGGGGTGAAGATCTTGAGGAAGGGTTATTTAATGCCATAGGCAACCCCCCTTCGAATCCTCACCTCAGGCTTGGCTGTCTTATAGCCCATGATTGCTTTGACTTTGCTCCAATATGTGTCAAAAAACCTGAAATAAGCATGTGTTAACTACCTAGGAAAAGTGACTTCCCTTATTCGTACAAATGACATAAACATACTGAAAATAATGCATAAACTATAGAAAATGAAGGATTTGAACAAGGACTGAACAAGGATAATTAGGCCAAATGAGCCCAACAAGTTACCAATTTTGGGGCTCATCAGTACACAAAGGAGGTGCTGGGCAGCTTGAGTTGGGCCCTAACCCAAGAGCTTTAGCCCTCTGAAAGAGATCAGTGCTAGCTCAAAAACTGTTACATCTTTATTTATCAAAAAATAGCAGTGACATCACATAAACTGTTCTAAAAAGGAACTCAAAAATAAGCTAACCAATGTGCTGCAAAAAAGTGCAAAAATCTACTAAGAATTGGCTAACTTACTGAGTCTCAAAGCCTTCTATTTATACAAATGGGGACTTCCAACAATCCTCCTAAAATCAAGGAACTGGGCTTCCTAGAACTGAAGATAAACAACAGTCCTACTTGACTTTCTCGACTGCCTCTTGGAATCATCAATGTGCGCCTTTGTGCTCCAAGTTGCTGATGGAGGATTCGAGGAAATGGGTCATTAATGAAGGAGACAACCCCCCCACAAGTCTTCTTCCCTATTTTCCTCGAGTTTGGCTACCATTTTCTCATTAATTCCTAGTCTTTGTCCAAAATTGTCCAAAAAATCTGCATAAAACACACATTAGACTACATGGCAAAGTGACTAACCTAATTCACTCTATTAGCATAAATATATTAAAAAATGTGCAACAAATTAATGAGAATGGTGTATTAAGTCAAAATAAGAGGTAGAATGAGCCCATATAGTTACCAATTTCTAGGGCTCATCATCACCCCCCTGCTGAATGGGTTGCTCATCCTCTGAGCAACTAATCTAGCTCTTCATCTTTAATAGCCCCGACAGATTCCTTGACATCCCAAGCCTTTGATGTGATGTTTTCCTCTCTATCATGGAAACCTGCTTTCCTGTCCACTTCTTCCCATTGTTTCTATTCTTCCTCCTCCTTAACTCCTTCCAACAGTCCTAACAGTAGTGGAGGACCGAGTTTAAGCCCAATCCAGTTGGCTTTCAAATTTTGCATCGAGTGCTTATACAAGGGCACTCTCCTCATGGCTTTCCTCATCCTGTTTGGGGAGTGATACTCCCTAATACTTAGGCTATGTGGCAATGTATTCCACCTTCTCATGCAGGCATGAAGGCAGTCATCACCAAACAATCTCTCCATATCCTCGAAATCAGCAATAGCCTGTGCTTGCTTGTCAACATAGTCAGGGAGAACTTGAGGATTAGCTGCAAGGTGTTGGTGGGCATAGATGAGAGCCAAGGGTTTTGTTGGTTCTGCTCTAATCATCAGGGGCTCACTTAGCTCTTTTGTCGTCATTTTCTGAATTTCCACTGCTCTCTTCTCTTCATGGCTCATCCAAGAAGCCATAACCATTAACTGCAAATCTCCCAATGCACAATTTGGATCCCATAAATTCATCTCAGTGAGTGTCATGTTGTGTAGGTAAAATTTTGCTAGCTTTACTTTATCCTCAACTGAGCTGTGATCACATAAATGCATAAATTGGCCATAATCTTGAAATGGTATTGTGCCCCTCTGGGCCAGTGTTTTAATCTGAAATTGGAGACACTAGTCTTTGAGATACAGTGCATATGATTTGGTTGGCTGTCTGCACTGCAATGCTTCCATTGCCCAACTGGCCATGCAGGCTAACTAGGCTTCCTTTTCCTGTAGCTGCCTTTTCAAAATCAACACTTCAGTGTCTGCCTAGGATTCTTTTTCTTGTTGTTGTTTCATTAATGTCTCATTGTCTTTCTGTGGTTCTTCTTCTGGTTGTTGTCTCTCTGCTGCTTCACTATTTACCTGGGGTCCCTCTTTCTATTGTTGTCCTTTCAGAGTTGATAGCTCATTTGCTCCTTGAGGTTCCCTTTCTTGTAGCTACTTTTTCAACAATTCATTTTCTTCCTGCAGTTGAGCTCTTCTGATGCTCTCGGTATGCCTTACCATGCTCAATTCTCTGCTCATCTCTCTCAACTTGTTTTCCATGTGTCTTACGTCTTCGACCCCTTTGGATTTTTCAATCTGCATCCAGGTGTGGGTCTTGACTCTTTCCTTTTCCAGTTTGAAGAAAAGAGGCACTGCAAATTTTTGTGGGATGATCTTCCCACCCTCCAGAAGATTGTAATAGGAGCTTAAGTTAGGCTGAGGTCCAGGCTCTGGTATTTCTTTTGTCTTACCTTCCTCTTGGAACTGTTCTTTTGCCTTCCTTTCCAGTTTTTCAGTTTCTTTGAGCTTAGCTAATGTCTCCTGTAGAGAGGTTTGTGCCTCTTGTAGGACTGCTTTAGAGTCCATTAATTTGATCCTTTCCTTCTAGTTAGAGGTCTTAGGACTCCCTCTCTCGTAGGTGATGGAGATTTTGGAGGGAGATTCCTCCTTTGTCACAGTAGGTGCATCCTCAATGATAATAGGCTCTTTCAAAGGTGGCTAGGGCTTGCCCACCTTGATTCTGGTGCTCCTCTGAGCTATGAAATACATAGATGTTTGTCTTTTTATTTTCCCTTTTTGCTTAGCTGGATTGCTAAGTGCAACAAGAATAACTGCTGCTTCCCTTGCTAGTGTCTCAGGAGACACTTCTTCTTGCTATTTTTCTTCTTATCCTCTACAACTTTGCCAGTGTCTGCTGTTTCATATTTTGTTTCTGCTGTCTTTGGTGGTGTTTTCTCCTTTTCTTGCTGAGTTTCTACCCTTCCTGTGGCAGTCTTTTTCTGAGTTGTCCTAGGCTTCTTCTTCTCAGCTTTTGTTCTCTTCCTCTTCTCTGCTTTTGATGTTGTTTTCTTTTCTGCTTTAGGTTCAACTATGGTTGTGTCATGTTTCTCTTCTTCTCTCTGTTTTTCCTCTTTTTCTTCTTCTAATTGAATATTTTGTGCTTCCTCATGGATTTCCTTTTCAAGTTCCTCTTTTTGCTCCTCCTCTTCACTGGCAGATGGGATAAGGTCATCAATGAGAGTTTTTATGTCATCTTCTCTAGTCATGTTCCTGAAAATTTCCCAGGCTATAGTGATGGTGTATCTATGGAGGGCATCCTCTGCCAGCAACTTAATGAGCCCATGGTGAGCCAGTTGGTCTAGAACCCCTACATTCAATTTGGCGCCACACTCTATCAAGGATTGGAGGAGGAAATATGGAAGACTGATTTTTCTAGATGTAGGTAGGTCCATTCTATATCTTAGTTCATGCAATAATCTGAAGTGATAACCATAGACTATATTGTATCTTCCTTCACAAGAGATATATTTCATGATCTGGTAGCTGACCTCACCCCATGGATGAGGTATACTTGTCCTTCTGATCCCATTCTTATCCTCTACAGGATGTTCATCAGGTTGGAAAAATGTCTTTTTAGCAACATGTCCTAGTGGTTTTTCCTCTTTGCTCCAGGAGAGCCCAAGTGGAAGACTTGTGATTTTGCTGATAAATTCTGGTGTAAGCTCTATGGTTAGACCCCTGAAACTGACTGTAGCATGGGTTTTTGAATGGGGTCTTAAAGACATTTAAAATTCCTCTGTCACTTCCTCATCATACCCATGAATTCTCTCAAAGAAAGGCATCCAATTTGCCCTGGTAAAGAGGGCTACCACTTTTGGGTGTTCATGCAATTTGGTGGAATTCAGAGGCTCTTTTCTCATAAAACCCCCTGTCATGATGTTTTAGAGACTGCCGGAAATTCTCAGGTGAGGAGGAAGGCAACAAATTTTTGAAACCGAAAACAGAGGAACAACTGAGGTTTTTCTAGAACTAGAGAGAGTTTTTCGGGTTTCTTTTTTCAAAAACAAATTTTAATTTTCCTGCCCTTCAAACTTTGTTCTCAACCTTCCTTACTTCTCAGGCTGTTGGAGGAAATCAATATATATTTTTTTAGAAACAACACAGAGAGAAAGACAATTTTTTTCTTTCTCACAAAATAAACAGACTTCCCAATGCAAATTCACTTTTTTTAGGCTTGGTTTTCTATGGTTGCATCTCTTCTTTACAAGAAAATATGGGGAAGAAAAAGATAGACTTTTAGTGCAGAGAGTAAAATGGAGAGACTGTATATATTTAAGAAAAACACAGGTAGACTTTTGTTTCCACTTTCCCTTCCTTTTTCAACCCAGTACTTTGCTTCAAATCCCACCACCTTTTGTAGATATATCACATGTAAAGTGGGTTTCTGAGCCTACCTTTTTTCCGAGCTCGAATTTGGCAAAAAATTTGAATTTTCCCTCTGTAGAGCTGCTCTCTGGCCTTCCTGTAGAAAGGCTCTTGTAGACTGTGTTTCCGCTCCTGTAGAGTGCGATAATGCTCTTGTAGAGTCCGATAAGCGGAAGGGTTTTGAAAGCTGGTAGAGAGAGACTACTTCAATGTTCTGCATGTGGTAGGTGAGTTTTTGTAGCCGAGAACTCGTCGATGCAAATGAAAACAAAAGGTGGTGGAGGCTTTTACTGCATTGCACTTAAGCTTGTGGCATGATCTACAGTGACGAGGTGAGGTGGTAGGAAGGGTACGCTATCCCCATCAAAATCGTTGGTCCCTACTCCAGTGCCATTATGGTATTTCAGGTCTCCTGGTTGCCATCACTTCCATCATTTCCATTATACGTCGCCGCCACTACCGGTTCTGAGTTTTTCTTCTCGAATTGATGGATTACACGTGTTGACTGCACCTTCTGAACTCTGTTTGAATTGGACGAGGCTTGGTTGAACTGGACGAGGGTGGCTAGTGAACTGGCCACTGATTTCGTTTAATTGCGACCATCTCAACGGTTCATGTAGTTTCTAAACAATATTCATGCAACAGAGGAACGGGTTTAGCCACTTACCTGTTAGTCGCTACCGTGCTCTGCATGCTCAGACTTTGGCACTTTTCTTTTTTATCGTTGCTGTTGTTGGTGCTCATGGCCTCTGAACTGGTGGCTTGGCCACCTTATGCTGGTGATGTTTTATCAGGAACCGCTCCTTGCATGTTGCATACATCTTGGCTACATTGACCGTACCTCTGGAGCTTGGTTTTTTAAAGGGATCAGCTATTACAGGAATCCTGTAGGATTTTTTGTAGCTGCTTCTCCCTCCAAAATTTTTGGCTGATGCTTGAGCAGGGACTGGAGAGATAGCTGAGGAAGATCCTGAAGGAAAGGGAAAGCAAATGGAATGCATCAGGTAGGAAAAAAGTGAAGAATGTTGCTATTTTATTCATTATTCTTTTCTTTTGTTTAAAAAACAAAAGAAACAGAATTTATGTGTTTTCTATGCAGGGAAGAAAAAGCGAGTGGAAATGTGGTGGTGCAGGGATGGAATGGAGAGTTAGGAGGATGAATGGTGGCAAGGAGGTCCACAGGCCTTCTGGACAAATTTCTAGCTCTCGAAGTCTTTTCTGAACTTGATTTTGAGCTCTATGTGGTTTCTACAGGAGCCTCCTGTAGAATGCACCGAGTCTCCTGTAGGATGCAAAATTTCCAGAACAAGTGAGACTAAGGCCCGGGGAAAGATAATGGCAATGGAGAAATGAGATATCAAGGGTGTATGCAGCCTGACCATGTCCTTTTTCTTTTGTGACCCCCTTGCAATCTGCAATGAATTCAAAAGAAGTTAATTTTTCTATTTTTTCTTTTTCTTTTCATCATCTTTTTTTTTTTGAGACAGTTGGGGCACCTCCAGGAGCTTTTCACCCTCACTGCCTGCCCTGGGCACCTCCAAGAGGTTTTCACCTAGGGATCTTTTATTCTTTTTTCTCTCTCTTTTTTTTTTTTTTAGAGTGTGGGTGGAGTGGAGGTAGAGACCTGCTCCAATACTAACACTATTTTACTCAGATTCCCAATGAATTCCTGCTTGGAAAGGGGCTTCCTGTAGATCTTCAACCTATGCCCATTGATGAGCACAGGGATGGCTTCTTCATCGATGGTTTGGATCATAATTGAATCATTATCATTGCATTATTCTACTGTGTATGGTCCCAGCCATCTTGTCCGCAGTTTGCCCTTGAAATTATTATATCTTGAATCATACAACAACGCCCAATCTCCTTCCTCAAATTGTTTTTCTTTGAGGTGTCTGTCATGCCATATTTTCCTTTGAAGTTGGACTACCTCTAAGTGGAGAAGGGCCTGCAATCTTTGTTCATCCAATCCATTGAGCTGAAGTAACCTGTCCTTTTGTGCACGACTGAAATCTAGGTCCAGCTGAGTTTCCATCCTTAAGGTGTTATATTCAAATTCTATTGACAACAAAGCTTTCTTCCCATAGACCAGCTCATAGGGTGTGAACCCCGTGGTGGTTTTCCAAGTGGTGTTATAGGCCCAGGTGGCCTCAACCAATCAATTTTCCCAATCCTTCCTGCTGCTGCTCACTACCTTGGTCAAAATTCCTTCCAAAGCTTTGTTAGTGACTTCCACCTGTCCATTTTCTTGCGGATGATAAGGGGTGGAAGTTCTGTGCTTAATTCTGTGCTGTGTGAACAGGTCTTCAATCAGATTGGATGTAAACTAACTCCCTTGATCTGTGACTAATTCTCTTGGATATCCAAACTTGTAGAATATATTCCCCCTCAAAAACTCAACTACTTTTTCTTTTGTTGCTGCCTTGATTGCTTTTGTTTCTGCCCATTTTGTCAGATAATCAGTGCACACAATGATGTAATATTTCTGTTTTGAAGGAGGGTTGATAAGAACCACAAAGTCCATGCCCCACTTCTCAAATGGCTCGAAAGTCACTTGAGGTTGCAGGAGCACCTCATCCTTTGGAGTAGGTTTCCCCATCCTTTGACATCAGTCGCACTGGCCGATATACCTCCTGACATCTTGATGAAGAGTGGGCCAATAGTAACCTGCTTGCAAAATTTTGAAGGCAGTCCTCTTTGCTACAAAATGGCCCCCAAAAGGCCCATCGTGACAAGTTAGGAGCATGTCAAAAACCTCCTCCTCCCTGACACATCGGCTCAAAATCTAATCTGGGCCAAGTTTGAAGAGATTGCCCCCAATCCAGGTGAATGGAGCACTTTTCCTCACGATCTTGCTTTTATCTTTTGAGGATAGGTGCGGCGGAAACTGTACTGAAACCAAGTAATTTGTTATATCAACAAACCATGGGGAGAGTACCGAGATAGCAAATAGGTGTTCATTTGGCATTTTATCATCCACCATTCCTTCTTCACCTGCAGGAAAATTTAATCTAGACAGAAAATCAGCAACAACATTTTCCTTACCCGGCTTATCAATAATGGTTAAATCAAATTTCTGCGATAAAGGTAGCCATCTAATAATACGAGCATTTACATCTGGTTTATTCATCAAATACCTACTTGCAGCATGATCAGTGTGTACGAATGTTTGATAGCTGGTGATGTAGTGTCTGAACTTATTTAGGGAATGGACTACAACTAGGAGCTCCTTTTCGGTTACAGTGCAGTTTAATTCTGCCTTGGACAAGTTTTTACTTACAAAATATATAGCATAAGGTAGCTTCTCATCAACTTGCCCTAAGGCTGCTCCTATCGCTTTGTTCAAGGCATCTGTATGAATGCGGAAAGGTAGGGTCCAATTTGGACCTCTCAAAATTGGGGCAGTTACCAGTGTACCTTTCAAGGTACCCAGAGCCTCTTGACAGTTGTCAGTCCATATGAACTCAACATCTTTTCCCAAAAGACCAAACAATGGAGAGGCTAGCTTACTAAAATCCTTAATGAATCTTCTATAATACCCTGCTAAGCCTAGGAAACTTCGAACATCTCTTACCTTTTTAGGAGGTGGGACCCTTTGGATGATGGCAATCTTGTCGGTATCCACCTGTAATCCTTGCTGAGAAGTTGTATCACTTAGCACGGTCCCTTCAGTCATCAGGAATTTGCATTTTTCAGGACTGAGCGACAGGTTCATTTCAATGCTCTTGGCTAAAACTTTTCCCAGGTTAGTCACAACTTCCTAGAAATTAGAACTATAAGGGGTAAAGTCATCCATATAGATTTCCACTGAATCATGAACCAGTTCAACAAATATGCTTAGTATTGCTCTCTGGAAATTGGTGGGAGCATTGCACAACCCAAAAAGGACCCGGTATGCAAAAGTACCCCAAGGACAAGTGAAAGTGGTTTTATCTTGGTCTTCCGAGCTGATTTGGATTTGGTTGTACCCGCTAAACCCATTTAGGAAGGAGAAGAACTTCTTCCCTGCCAGGCCATCTAGCACTTGATAAGGAAAAGGGAAATGGTCCTTCTTTGTGGCCTTGTTTAGTTCCCAATAATCTACATAGATTCTCCACTTCCCGTTTTTATTTGGCACTAGCACCAAAGGAGAGACCCATTCGCTGTCAGAGATGGGGTAGATGAATCCTGCATCTGGCAACTTTTGTAGTTCTTCTTTGACAATGTCCTTAAGGGCTGGATTCATCCTCCTTTGAGGCTGCCTGACTGGATTACAATCTTCTTTAATGTAAATGTGATGAGTATAGATTGAAGGGTGGACTCCCTTCATCTCCTTATAGCTCCAAGCAAAAGCATCCAAGTGGTCTTTCAATAAGCTACACAGTTCTTTCTCCTGAGAGGTGGATAGAGATGAGTTGATCTTCAAAGTTCTTTCAGGGCCGAATTCCACATTCTTAACTCAGAGAGAGGTCGGATCAACCACACAGAGATCAGTTAAAGGATTGGCTTGGGTTTCTTCCACCAACTCTTCTAATGGCAACCCACTGGGGGGTGGATTCTGAATCAAGCTTTCAAAAAGATAATCCTTGGTTTGTGGGCCTCCCATGGTAGCTTCTACTATACATGATGGTGCGGAATAAACTTCATCCTCATCTTCCTCCTCCAACCAGAGAGGTAACTCATGTTCTAACAGAGGTTGGGCAAGAGGTTATAGGACTAGCTGTTTGGACATATGCTTGTTCTTGATTATCATGTTCCCAGCTCGACAACTAATGTAGGCATCTGCAGTAGCCAACCAAGGTCTTCCCAGGATGAGAGGATACCCAGTGAGCTTTTCCTTTGGCTGGAGAACCAGGAAATCAACAGGGTACTCCTAGGAATCAATAGAGACCATTACATCTTCCACAATCCCCTCAAGGGTCACGGTGGAGCGGTCTGCTAACTACAGTACTATTGTGGTCTTTCTCAGGGAGCCTTGAAGGTTGAGCTTGAGCATAGTGTCCTTGGTCATCACATTAATGGCAGCCCCTCGATCAATCAGGGTATGGGGGATTACGGTCCCATTGATGTGGACATCGACTACAGGACTCCCAGGGTCCAGATATTTCGAACAGATTACCTGCCCCAACATTAGGTCGGACAGTTGTCCTATGACATTGATAATTGGAGCATCTCTCTTGCACCTACTTGGGTGCCTGAAGCACTTCTCCTTGATCATCTTGTTGTATATAGGCACATTTTTTATGGCTTGGAGAAGTGGTATCTTTACACATAACTATTTCAATTCTCCCAAAAGTTTAGTTTCTTCTGGGGTTAATTGTGTAGTTCCAGTTAGTCTCTCAGGAAAGGGTGGAATGGCTTTTGGTTCACTTTCCTATTTCTCTTCCTCATCCTCCTTAGGAGGAGGTTGGTTGTCTAGAAGAATCTTCCCAGATCATAGGTTAATCTCCTAAATTTCCACAACATAGGTCGGACATGATGTTTCTCCACTATATACCTGCTAGGCCTGTCTGTTATTGGGGTTCGGGTTCGGTTGAGTAGGTATTTGGGGTTGTCTTGGTGGAGCAGGAGGCAATGGTTGTGGTTGAGCAGGTGATGGAGGCAAAAGATCAGGAGGAGAGTTGTATTGGGGCCTCCACCCTCGATGAGGTGCATTCCACTGAGGTTGTGGCTAAGCATAAGAGTGAAATGAATGAGCAACTGGAGGAGCATGGTATTGAGATGGATACGACCAAGGAGGGGGTGTGGACTGGGAAGGATGAGTAAGGGGGCCTCAAGAAGGCATGGAAGTGGCTTGATTGGGGTTGTAATAGGTCTGGGATGTCCCTTGAATTCCCTGCTGGTAAGGTTTGGGTCCATGTGGCCTTCTTCGGTTCATGAAATAGAGTGGTTCAATGGCTCCTTCAGCCCCCTGATATGCAACTTTAATTCCGGGCAAGGAAGGGCACTGATTCGTAGGATGGTCTTCTTCATAGACTAAACACACTTTTATAGGGTGCAATGGTCATTCGTTCCTAGGATGTTTTCTAGTGCACTTGGGACAAAAGATGGCCAAAGCTCTCTCGGCTTCCTCTTGCTTCCTTTTGATATGCAAGGTATCCATTTGCATGGCAGGCGTCTGCATCATCTCACTCTTGAAATCTTCCAGCCGATTCTCAAGTTTGTTTCTAAGGGATGCACTGGATGAGGGTGTACTAGCTAAAGGTTGATTTCCCCTACCTCTCTTTCTAGCTGACCTAGAATGGTTTCTAAACACAGTCTTTATGTCATCATAAGGTAGTTGGTAGATGTCTCCCCCAGCCAGCAAATGGAGGGTATCTAGAAGGTCTTCAGGGACTCCTCTGAGCAGGACAAACTTTAGAGATTCGGGGTCAAGTGTAAACTTGGCCCTTTTATAACTAAGCTGAAACCTCTCTTCATAGTCTTCTAAGGACTTATCACTTCCCATGGTCATTCGGAAGATTTCTTCCTTAGTATCCTTTGATCTACAATAGTCCTGGTATTTGTTGTTAAAGGCTTGCTACATCTGAGCCCAAGTTGTGATACTGTTACCAGGTAACCCCATGAACCAACATAATGATGCATCCTTCAGGGTAGAAGGAAACAGTTTCAAATTCTGCTCGTCTTCTGCATAGTCATAGGTTCGATAGAGAACATCAAATTCAAACAAGAAGGTATCAGGATCTTCGGTAGTTAATCCATGGAAGTGAGGTAGGGCTGAAGGACTTATGTTTTTCATTTTTGTGTCCCCATAGGTCTCTCGAATAAGAAAGGCACTTTCTATTCTTTCCCCATTTCCTCTAACGTTTCTGTTTTCAGCCATGGTCTCAGGAGGAATGGTTTCTTACTCTTCTTTTGTTCTAGGATCTTTGTATATCTATGGAGGTTCACCTATAGGTTCTTCTGGATCACTGCCACCAAGGAAGAGAGAAGGGTGACTTCGTGATGTGGTGAGGGTGTTGGGTAGGAATTTTCCTGAATTGTCTCTGTTTCTACGAGGCATGAAAGGAAATCTCTTTTTGGGTGATTTTTGTTTTTTTTTTTTTGCTTGTACTTGCAAAACTGAAATGGATTGAACAACAAATTGCAACTAACTGAAATGGACTTGCTGAAATGAAATTGCAGAATGGAAATGAAAGCAGGAAATGCCTAATCTACGCTTACTGAAATGAAATTGCAAAATAGAAATGAAAGCAGGAAATGCCTAATCTACGCTTACTAAAATGAAATTGTAGAATGGAAATGAAAGCAGGAAATGCCTAATCTATGCTTGCTGAAATGAAATTGTAGAATGGAAATGAAAGCATGAAATACCTAATCTACACTTGCTGAAATGAAATTGCAGAATTGAAATGAGACAACTACTCTACTTTTGCTGAAATAAATTACTTAGCAGAATGTTGCAGTAGAAAATAGAAGAAAAGCAGTAATCATAAAATACTTTGATGCTTCCCTGGTAACGGCACCAAAAATAATGGTGGGCTCCAGTATTGTGGCAATCATGCCGCAACTCCTAGGGCTTCCTTTTTTACTTTTATCAACCCGGTAGTTCGTAACAAATTTGGAAGCGACAATGCTATATGCACAAGTACTAGCTCTTACTACAAGCTGTCACTTGATCAACTGGCGCAAGTTTGCTAGGAGCTTAAGCCAATTTATATGAGTTCTCAGAATAAGCTTTAACTGTGATGGAAGGAAACTAACTCTACAGGGGCTATGCTACTTGTAGAAGAGAATGAAAACTTGAAATCCAACGCAAACCCTAGCAAGCCCTAGCGAACCCTAGTTTACCCACTAACCCTACTTTTGCAAGAAAAGAGATGGAAACTAATGAAATGAGTGCCATTGACTACTAAAAAGGTAAATTGCATTTATTCAAGCTACTTCTAAAAAAAAATGAAAATAAATCATCTTTTTGTACTTTTGAGTGTTTTTATGTGGAATTATTATGCTTGTGATTTATCTAGTTGTGACTGTACAAAGGTTTGGTGGCAAAGGAAGATGGGGTTGGCTTTTGTAGAGGGTGAGGAAGGTGTGGAGAGGTCCTAAGAAGCCCCTAGTACCATTCTAAAGACTTTCATTGCAATCAGACTTCGAAAAATCACTCACAGGAAACTCTACAGGAGGCTGCAAGGGATCTACAGGAGGATCTACAGGAGGATGTACAAGAGGAGGCCGAAAGATGTTTTTAGGGTTTTGAAGGTGGAAGAATGATGGGAAAGGGGAAATGAAGGCTAGATGAAGGTTTTGAGGCATCTAGAACTTGTCAAAGAAGATCAGGGATGAATATGATGGTTGGATTTGTTCAAATGGCAAGAAAGCAGCGTTATGGAAAAAACACAGAAATTGGGGCAGATTGGTGAAATGTTGTGAATGGGTTGGGAAATCTAGGAGAAGTGAGCTGGTGTTGGCTGTTTTATGGAGGGATGGTGAGCTAAGATGTCCTACAAAAGATCTGCACATTTACTTATCAAAACTTGACCAAAGAAAGAACTAAAAACAAAGTTTTGTCTAGTTTGACCTAATTTCTGACCTACAAATAAAAAAATGCCAAACAGTACCTCATGAATAGAAAAGCATGCAGGAGAAATATGGAAAAAGAATAGGAAATGATCTAATAAAGTGAATCTGAACCAATATCAACTTCTCCAAATCAAGTTATCACACTAGCAGTGGCATGGAAGAGAAAAAATTGTGTTTTTGGTGGCAACAATAGTGCCTTGACCTCAAATCATAGTCCCAGGAAGGGAGAAAGGAGATCAAGGCATGTTGTGTCATTTTTGGACCTTATTTTGTCACTACAGCAACTTACTTAAGCAACGTGAAACAAAAACAACTATACTAACCATCAAAAGCAACCTAATCTAACAAAGTAAAGTGAATCTATGCAACATAAATTAGCTCATGAATTGAAAGAAAAGCATATAACTACACAAAGTTGGTGCTGGGTAGCTTGGGTTGGGTCCTAACGCAATAGCTTCAACCCTTTGAAAGAGATCAGTGCTGGCTCAAAAACTATTTCATCTTTATTTATCAAAAAATAGCAGTTACATCACATAAATTGTTCTAAAAAAGAACTCGAAAATAAGTTGACAAATGTGCTACACAAAAGTGTGAAAATCTATTAAGAACTGGCTAACCTACTGAGGCTCGAAGCCTTCTTATTTATACAAATGGGGACTTCCAAAAATCCTCCTAAAATGAAGGAACTCGACTTCCTAGAACTGAAGATAAATAGTAGTCCTACTTGACTTGCTCAGATGCCCCTTGGAATCATCAATGTGGACCTTTGTGCTCCGAGTTGCTGATGGAGGATTTGAGGAAAGGGGCCATTAATGAAGGAGATACCCCTCCTACAAGTCCTCTTCCCTATTTTCCTCGATTTTGGCTGCCATTTGCTCATTAATTCCTTGTCTTTGTCCAAAATTGTCCAAAACATCTGTATAAAACACACACTAGACTACATGGTAAAGTGACTAACCCAATTCACCCTATTAGCATAAATATATTCAAAACCATGCAAAAAACTAATGAGAATTGTGGATTAAGTCGAAATAAGAGGCAGAATGAGCCCATATAGTTACCCATTTCTGGGGCTCATTAATTAATGCACATCATAGTCTAGAATAACCAAGCATGATCATGCATATTCATATTCCAATTATGAATAAAATAAGTGAAAAACATCACCAAGAAAACCATGCTTATTCATGTAACTAACTCTATAACTTATAGCAATGGCAACAAAGTTCCTATGAAACCAACATAACCATGAGAACATATAAACAAGCATTCATCATCAACATACATGAATATCAACATTTCTCCGTTGCTAGTGTTAATCCACACACACTTTCATATCACAAATTAGACATTATTAATCATCCATGACACAAATATATACATGAGTAAATCCACTTCTCTTATTAATTTGAATATTGTTAACTAAGGGAGGGACTTCAAGTCTCCATCCAACCTTAGGCCAACTACACGACAACCTTTATTTCAGTTGACCACTCCCCAAGCCAAATTTAGAGTCCAAGTTAAATGCACAAGGGAAATTTCACACCGATATCAAGGAAACTAGACAAGAGAGGGAGTGTAGTTGCCAAGTCGTTTATCAATTTCCTCATGCATTAAGCACTCAAATGACTCTTCCGCCTCTCTAAAATCAATCATAGGGATTCATCCAAGGCTTACTGAAATTCTACTCAATCAAGGATAATGATCTCACTCTAAGGGTGGTTTATCAACTAGATTTTCAAGGAAAGCATAACAAGAGTCCATATCGCACTATCTAGGTGGTTTATTAGCTTACTTAATAAGCACTAAGTGGTTATCAACCTCCAAGGAAATCACTTAGTATTTTATCAACCCTTTTCAACAAGTATATGAATGTATTAGCTTTCCAAGTGGTTTATTAGCCTTCCAACAAGCATCCCAGTGGTTTATCAACCCATTCAGCAAGCTCTAAGTGGTTTATCATCTCTCTAGTAAGCACATAGAATTTTATCAACTTACTCAACAAGCACTAATTGAGTCAATGTCTCCACTGAGTCTTCACTAGCCCATCCACACTGATAAGAAAGCACTAGCCACACCGAATTTACAAGGAACGATGTCGCATTATAGGGAATTGGATCATAGCCTTCTGTTATCTTCCATGTTTCACTTCCTTGTAGCTCCTCCCCTTCAATGTCTCCTCTGCACTCTATGTGCCCTCTCTGAATGCTCCCACACATCCTTGTTTTCTTATTTTGATTATTTCGTCTCTACTTCCCACTCCCCGACTTTTCTTTGTGTGTTGGATTTTCTTCCAACATGTCCCATAAGAATGGAAGTTGCACAAGCTCGTCCTTCACTTCAAACACCCATACACAACTTCAATGCCTTCTAAGAAAAACATTAATTTGGCAGGGAGATAGATGGGGGAAAATAAATAAGTGGGTATGGTTTTGGGCATAAGACAACACAAGTAACTTCCCCTTTAGATCTCTAAATACGTGTCCACTATTCTAGCTCAACCATATTTGTAATTTTACATTTATTTGCATTAAGAAATATACATGTTGACATTTTCATGGGGGTATTAAAAAAGTTTGTTACAAAACCCACCCCCTTAAAGGAACTCCATCGTCAATGTTCTATAAACATAACACAAAACACATTCATGAGCTTCATATATATACACAAATATTTACATTTATTTACACAATAAAAAAATGGGTAAGATACCCTCATCTAATTAGTCATTTCCTAGGTGGCTTCATCTTGTCCAAAGTGCTTCCATTGCACCTTGGCCTGCGCTATCACTTGTTTCCGGAGTGTGATTTACATCTGGTCTAGAATGCACCATGGTTCTAGTTGAATTCTCCCTCGAATTCCACCTGTATCACAGACCAATTAGTAATATGGTTAGATTCATGTACATACTTTCTAAGAAAAATAAATTTGCAATACATCATATGCTTTCACTTTGGGTGGCAAGGGTAATATATAAGCAAATGGTCCCACTCTTTTCAAAATAAGAAATGATCCACAAAAAATTGGTGCCAATTTAGAACAAGATATTATTCTTAGTTGACTATTTCTTGGTTTGATGTAGAGACACACATTCTCCCCCACTTGGAATTCCTTGTGCATTCTCTACTAATCTGCATAACTCTTTTTCCTGTCTTGGTTGCCTTTAATTTATGCTTGATATTAACTAACTCTTGTTCCATTTCCTTTAGCATATTAGGTCCATGTGCCACCCTTTTCACTAGATCACCCCACATGATGGTTGTGCTACATCTCCTACCATATGTAGCCTCAAAAGGACTCATATTCAATGACTCTGGATACTCATTGGTGTAGGAAAATTACACAAAGGGTAGGAATTCTTCCTACCTCTTTGGATGATGCATGGCATACATCCTTAACATGTCTTCTAGAACTCTATTTTCTCTTTTAATTTGTCCATTCATTTGAGGATGATACACTGTGTTAAATGCTAACTCTGTTCCAAACCCACAAACAATGCTTTAAAACTTTGAATTAAATTTGGGATCCTGATATGAAATGATCTTCTTGGGTATGCCATGCAGTTGGAATATCTTTCATGAAAATATGAGCAATGTGAATTGCCTTGTGGGTGGACTTGACAACTATAACATGAGCTATCTTTCTTAACGTGTCCACTACCACCATTACAGTATCATGTTGTTTAGATATTTTTTTGTAGTCCTGTGATGAAATCCATGGAGATAACTTCTTACTTCCACTTATCAATGGGGTTTGGTTGTAAAAATCCCGCTATGTGCCTACATTCCACTTTAACTTTATGACATTCCAAGCACCTGGCGATGTGATCCACAATTTCCCTTTTTATGTCCAACCAATAATACATTTTCTTCATGGTTGTTATCATTTTCCAATAACCAAGATGACCTTAATAAGGTAGTTTATGAAATTCATCCATGATGGGCTTCTTCAAGTTGCCTGTGCAACATACCATCTATCTTTGAATTTCAACATATCTTCATTAGTGAGTGAATTATTCTTACTCAATGATCCTTTTAGCTCTTGCTACAAGTGTTCCTTCGCATGTTGATAATGAACATATTGAAGTAATGGCTCTTTGATTCTCTCTTTGATATCAACTTCATGAGTACTTATGGTTGCCACATGAGTTTCTTGCATACTTCTGCTAAGTGCATATGCTACTTTGTCCTGTTTATTTTTAATGTACTTTATTTCAAAATCAAATTCATTGATCATGGCATGCCACTTAGTTTGTCTTGCATTCAACTTGGGTTGGTCAAATAAATATCTCAACCCTCCATGATCTGAGATTAAAAAAACCTTCCTTCCAAGCAGGTAGTGCCACCACATTTTCAATGCATGAACTATTGCTATAAGCCCCAAGTCATGAGTGACATAATTTCTCTCATGCTCATTTAATTTTCTTGATTCATAACCCACCACGTGTTCTTATTGCATTAGGATTCTACCAATTCCCTATTTAAAAGCATCTATGCAACCCACATAATCTTTTTTTGGATTGACTATTCTCAATATTGGTGCATGTGTGAGTAGGTGTTCCAGTTGTTCAAAACTAGTTGCACACTCTAATGTCCATTAGAATTTAACTACTTTCCTTTCTAAGGTTGTGATCAAATTCCCAATCTTTCAAATTGATTGAATGGACCTCTGGTAATATCCAACCAACCCCATGAAGGATCTAACTTTTGTAACATTCTGAGGAGTAGGCCACTCCATAATGGCCTTAATCTTCTCAGGATCTATTGTCACTCCTTTCTTGGAGACAATATGTCCCAAGTACTGAACTTGTGATTGGAGAAGATCACATTTGTTGAGTTTGGCACATAGCTTGTTCTCTCTCAGCGATTGCAACACTGCTCTCAAATGTTCGTCATGCTCTTCTTTGGTTTTAGAGTACACCAAGATATTTTCTAGGAAGACCAAGACAAACTTGTCTAAATATGGGCTAAGGACATTGTTCATCAAACATAAATGTGGCTAGAGCATCTGTGAGCCCAAATGGCATGACCACAAATTTATAATGTCCATACATAGTTCTAAAAGTTGTTTTGTGGATATTTTCATCTTTAATTCAAACTTGGTGATACCTTGACCTCGAGTCTATTTTCTAAGATATCAAAGCTCCTCTCAGCTGATGAAACAAATTATTAATCCTAGGAAAATGATACTTGTGCCTTACTGTGGCTTTAGTAAGCTACCTATAGTTAATGCACAACCACAATATGCCATTTTTTTCTTCACAAATAGAATTGGGGCTCCCTAGGATGACACACTAGGTTTGATATACCTTTTGTATAGCAATTACTTCAATTACAATTTTAGCTTTGTTAGCACTTTGTACTTTCCTTTGGCTGTAGGAAAGAAACCTAGAGGTAACCACAAACCACTTGCGGAATTGGAAACTAGCCCTTCCAACCATAGAGAGGGCTCTCTATTTCAATGCAGTCACTAAATACTGGTTTCAATGAAGAACAATGGCTATATCTTTGGAAAATAACAAAGTTTCTAGGTGTGGTGGCAGAGTAGAGAAAAACCCATTGGGCATGGAGTTAGTAAAAATTGAGATCAATGACGTGGTGGGTGCTTGGTGAATTGGGAAAATCTATTCAGAGGAAAGATAGAAACACTTCCTTATGCCAATTAATAATTGTATATGTGAGAAGAATAAAGAAAGTAGATAACCATCTTAAGGCATCAAACAATGGATGAATCTTAAAATGGTTATGGCAGAAAAAACATATGGAATGTCTAAATGACTGCAATAGAGCACCATTAAATAGATGAATTCTGAAACAAGTTTTTCATTTAAACATCATAGGAATAAATATAACATACACAAAATAGGAAACACTCACATAAGCAAGTTTAATCACATGAATCTCTG
Organism: Pinus taeda; assembly: GCA_000404065.3. NCBI lineage: Eukaryota > Viridiplantae > Streptophyta > Pinopsida > Pinales > Pinaceae > Pinus > Pinus taeda. Next base: position 192,734 of record APFE031711399.1, read on the forward strand.
AATAGATTTAACCAGGTACTTTTGATCCACCAATTTCATTAAAACTCAAAAAAAATTCAATATGCACAATTTTTTTTCCTCTCCAATCTGAACAAACAACCCCATTTTCCATGTATTTACATCATTATATACAAATAGGAATTTGAATTACCACTCTAGATGGTCGAATTCACTTCATAAAAGTTGAATGATCTAGATGCAATGTAATTTAGAAACATCAATTGAAACAATGCATATTTGTTTAACAACACAAACTACATGATTATAACTTATCAACACTTATCCAACAACTAAATCGACTTCTAGAACCTCTAATTTTCAATTTTTCCAAAATAGAGTTGACTGATATGTTTGCGCAGCAGAGGGCACCAAATTTATGGAAAATTAGAGTTCAAAGACGAACTCATATATCCTAAATCCATACATATGTCACAAAACCGAGGGCGGTTTTAGTATATGAGAGTGTCCTTGAGAGAAACCTCTCTCAGTTTCTAAAACGTCCTCTCCAGTTCCTCACAATCTGCACCCAAACATCATAAGTAAAACAAGAAATGGAAAAAATTGGAAAATAGATTGTAAATATGCATTTGAATCTTCTAATATATGACACCTGTGAATAAAATGAAGGATATTTTAGTTCTTTGGCCCGTTCTTGGAAAAAACCTCTTTCCGTTTTCCCAAATTCAGTTCCATTTGGTTGGAAACATCTTTTGAAAATGATGACAAAAAATAATCAAGTTCGCTGCAAATTCATAGAAAGTCCAAGTAGCCCTCCATGCTCTGTATGTTTGCACACCTCCTCTAGAAAAATGGATCAAATGGGTAGGCTTGAAATGTCTGTGTGATGGTGTATAACTCTTGAAGTCGTTTTTCTAATGCCTTTAGACCTTCTAGATGAATAATAAGAGGTAAACACACTTTGATTCCTAGGTTATAGGATCCTAACAAGCTCCACCAACTCTAACATGCTCATGCAATATGGATCTTTTGACATTGGCATTAGTCCTGGAAATAATTTGATTGAGAAATTGATTTCTCTTCTTGGCGAAAATCCTATTATTTCCTCAGGAAATACATCACATAATTGTCTTAATATTAGATGTTCTTCCATTTTGTATCTACCATCTTCTAATTTTCTAGTCACCCGGACCACATATAAATCATATGATTTTGGACTGCACCTTTTCATTTGCAATGCTAATATTTGCCTAAAAGTCACATACTTTATTTTCACGTGCAACGTCACTCTTTCTCCTTCGTCATGGAGATACTCTAATGGACTTGTTTTAGCAATTGATTTTTATCTTGTGGGTATATAGCTAGTCCATGTTGACTAGCATATCATAGGATCCCAATGGAAATATATTCGAATTTGTTAGGTAAAATTGACTCGAGAATAGAGTCAAAATTGACCAAGTCTAATAGTAGTGGTTTTTAGGCAAAAGGTATTGTGTACCCATGGTATTTTGTAGATGGTATTACATATAATGGAGCATATAAAAGGTTGGAAAGGCTTCATTATAAAGCAAGAGGCCAGGGAGGTAAGCATTGAAGGTTCACATGGCCGAGTAGGCCTGGGTTTTAGCCAAGGCTAATGAACTTTCATTGGGTTAAGTTTTTCCCCAAAGTTGTCGTTTTCCTAGATAATATTGTTGTTACAATGTTTGCATATTTGTGTTATTATTATTGTGTTAATGTTTTTTTCTCTCAGTAATTTTAATTATCTCTCCGTAAAATTTCTTCATCTAGTATCAAAGATGAAGGTGGATTAGGTGCAAGTTTTTGATTTAAAGGGATTCCTTTGTAACCCAGGTTAACCTGGACTCTTTTATGAGAGTGGGATTATAATGGATTTGAGGTAGAATTTGTCAATCTACAGTTGAAAGTATTTTTTTCCCAGAGATCGAGCTTGTTTCAAGGTTGATTTGGGTTTGATCATTTATTAGTTGTGGTTTTTCAGTGGTTGGAATCTTGTGTTTTCTCGATTATATCGAAGGTAAAATGTGGCCACCTGCATGCTTGGTTAAAAGACTAGTAGAGGCAACTTCAAACTGTAATTTTGTTGTTGCATTGGTGAGTTTAGTTCTAGCCATTGTAATTTTGTGCGTTATTGGATCGGGCCCAAGTGATGTGAAGCATGGAAGCTTGCTGCAAAGCGTCGTGTGACAATCAAGTATTTTTTGGTGGAAGTATTGGTGATAACGCGTGGATGAGAAATGGCATGGCATCAAGTGATTGCGAGGGAAAATTTTCAACTTTTTTGCTTGCTAGAAAATGTCAAGGTGGAGGTATAATTCCTCCAGGATGAGTTATGTTGTAGAAAAGAGGAACACTGGGACTCAAGAATATTGGAATGTCCATCCTATGAGGTGAGTCACCGTTGGGAAACAGGCTATGCCAGGTTTGGCGCCTGTGTCTATCATTCCTAAACTTGTGAGCGAGGAGGTTGTGGAGCATGCAACATTGGTGGAGGCGTGATTTTGGGCGTAGAAGGAAAATGCATGGGCATCGATGCAAGCTACGCAAGAGAAGATGTAGTGGGCACAATAGGCACATGATTCTGTGAAAAGGATCTATGATAGGGTTACAAAATGTTGACACCACAGGAGGATTTCAAAGAGAATGTCGATGGTTTCTTGCAATAGTTTGAAAAGGAGGCAAACGTCGTGAAACGTTGAATACTGTTGTAGTGATATGGAGATCTGAACTACATCAATGGAACTACAATCACCAAAGCATTAAGGGATAGTTTGTGGTGAGCACCAATATTGCAACAATAATGCTGCAACTCTTGAGTTGCCTTCTTTACTCTTATAAACCCGGTAGTTCATAATGAACTTGGAAGTGATGGTGCTGTATGCACAAGTACTAGTTCTTACTGCAGGTTGTCACTTGGTCAGTCGACGTAAGATCACTAGGAGCTCAAGCCAACTTCTATAGATTCTAGAAGAAGCTCTATATGTGATGAAAGGAGAGAAAGACTACTCTACAGGTACTACTCTAACTACAGAAAGGAGAAAGACTGAAATGTAAAGCAAACCAAGTAAATCCTAATTAACCAACTAATCCTACTTTTGCAAAAAGAAATATGAAAACCATGAAAAGAATGCCATTATCTATTCAAAGAAGTAAACAACATCTAACTAAGCTATTTCTGGAAGTAAATGAGCAGAAAACATCTTTTTGGATTTTCATGTATTTTTATGTGAATTTGACATGTATGTAATTTATTGTTTATGAATGTGGCAGCAAATAGGTGGTGTTGAAGGGCGGTTCTGGGACTTGAGAGGATGTAGGATGGTGTGGTTGGGTCCTAGGAGGTCTTAGGTGGCCTTCTAGAGTCTTTTCTCGTACTCAGCCTTCAAAAGAAAGCCTATAGGAAAACCTATTGGAGGACACAAGAAATCTATAGGAGGAAAAACAACGTTCTACATGATGCCTACAAGAGGAGGCCGAGAGCAGTTTTGGTTGTTTTGAGGGTGTGAGAGTGGGTGGAAAAGGTGGATGAGGGTTGGGATGAGGTGTTAGGGTGCCTAGGGTCTACCAAGAATCTTTAGGAGAGAGAAAGATGATTGGATTTTCTCAAGGAGAGAGGAATAAATTCTATGGAAAATGCAGGAAACTAAGGCAGAATTGAGGGGAGACTTGGGCGACCTGTAGGGCATGGATCAGATGGAGGATGGAGTGGTTGCTAGGCTGGCCTACTGCTAGAAGAGATTTGTTACATAAAAAACTGACAGTCAACCAATGAGATTAAGCAAGCAATGAAATAAGTGCATCTAGAAAAACAAAGTTTTGCAACAAACTAGTCTAAACTATGATCTATGAAAGGAAATGCTGAAAAATGTTGTAAGAAAGGAAAGCATGAAAGAAGGTTGTTGTGAATGAAGACATGGGCATGATGGAGAAGCTCTGAAGCAAAGCAAGATTGGACTATTAACCAACTAAAAAGCTGCAAACACTAGAAGTACTATAAATGAGGAAAATCTGTGTTTTTGGGGCAGCAAGAGGGTCTTTGCCTCAAATCATGGTCCCAAAGGGAAGAAGAGAGGCCAAGGCACTGTTGTTAGCCTTTTAGATTTTTTCTTTATCACTGCTCAACCTGCTATAGAAAGCGCAAATGGAAGCAAACTATTGAATCATCAAAAGCAACCTATTCTTAATCATGAAAGAGATACATCTAACAACAACCTAATTTACAACTAAAATGAAACATACAAATACAAGTAAAGAGGAGCTTGGCTGCTTGGATTGGGCCCTAACCCAAGAGCTTCAGCCCTCTGAGGTAACTCAGTGCTAGCTCAAAAAGGATTCTATCTGTATTTCCAAAACAATAACAAGATTACATGACACTGTCAAAATAATAAGCTCGAAGTTGAACAGAGTTTCCATAAGAAAAAAGTACAGCAAAAATCCAACAAAAATCCGACCCTAGTGAGGCCCTAGGCCTCTCTACTTATACAAATGAAGCTACCAACAACTTCCTTAAAATCAGGGAGGCTTGGCTCCCAAAACTCGAGATAGTCATCAGTCATCCTCCACTTGCTCGGCTGCCTGCTAATGCATGACTTGGCTTCTTGTACTCTGAGCTGAATGAAGGGGAATTCGAAGTGAGGAGTAATAAATGAGGGGGAATCCCTCCTATAAGTTCTCTCCTTTGTCCACTTCGAGTTATTGTTGCCATTTTTCCACTGGATCCTTGACTTTGACCACAAAATTCATCAATAATCTGCATTAAACACATATTATACCACATGGTATCATAATTAACTCAACTCACTCTATAAGCATAAATATAATTAGAAAATCATACAATAAGCTAAGAGAATGGTTGATTTGACTAGGTTAGGAGGTAAAATGAGCCCATATAATTACCCATTTATGAGTCTTATCATCACCCGCCTATTGGAAGTGTTGCTCATCCTTTGAGCAACTTAGTCCATCTCCTCATATTTTATGGCCCTGGGGGCCTCCCTAGCATCCCATGTTTTTGATGTGGTCTCCTCTTCCTTGTCATATAATCCTGCCTTCCTGTCTATTTTTTCCCACTGCTCTTGCTCTTCTTCTTCTCTTCTACCTTCCAGCATGCCTAGCAGCAGTGGGGGACTCAATGTGAGGCCAATCCAATTGACCTTCAGTCTCTGCATGGAGCCCTTATACATTGGCACTCTCCTTAATGCCTCCCTCATCCTCATTGGGGAATGATATTCCCTGATCTGCAGATTGTGTGCTAAGGTATTGCATCTCCTCATACATGCATTTACATTGTCATCCCCAAGTAACCTTTCCATATCCTCAAAATTTGCAATGGCTTGTGCTTGATCACATATATTTCTAGGGGCAATCCGAGGATTATGGGCAAGCAGGTTATGTATGCTGATGAGTGCCATGGGGTTTGATGGCTAAACTTTGATCATTAATGGCTCATTATGCTCCTTTATCATCAACCTTCTTATTTCTGCTGCCCTTAACTCTTCATGGTTCATCCATGAGGCCATGGCCATTAGTTGCAGGTACCCTAGCCTAGCATTGGGGTCCCACACATTCATGTCTGTGAGGGCCATTATCACATTAATAAAACTTTTCATTTCCAAACTTTGATTCATATATGCTACTTCCACAACTTCTTATGATTAAGCTAATTGATCTTCAATGAGTGCATTAGAACATTATCAACCATATTATCAGTTAACAGACGCAGTAACATAGAATAGATCATCACACATAAGGCACACACATGAACACCATGATATAAGGTGGAAACCCAATGCGGGAGAAAACCACCTGCTGCAAGTCATCTCAATCTTATTCTTAATAAGAAAATCCTTTTACAATATTTGTACTGGTGCAGTTTTATACCAGTATGGGAGCTACAACCCCCTTTGCTCTTGTACTAGCCGATCCATTTACTAGTACGCAGGCTACTACCTGCTACAATGCTCCAAAGATTTCCTTTAGCTCTTGTACTAGCTTAAATACTAGTACGTAGGTGCTGACCTACAACCTTCTCTCCTCCAGGTACCACGTTTCATCAATTTTCACACTGGATACACTGAAGCACAACAAATAATCTGAAAGGGCCACATTTCATCCAATTTTCATACTGGTCCCAATAACCACATTGAAGCTCATAATCAAACAAACTTCTGAATTACCCAAGCACTAGATCAATATATATATACAAGTGATTCATCAGCCAGATCTAGTCAATCAGATCACATAAAGATGAGTTATTAAGAACCTGATCCATTTATCCATCAATATTTAATCAATCTCCTCTCATACTGCTGTTACCAGAACATGATATTAGACATCAGACATTACTTCAAAACCCAGATCACAGCAATGATAGACATGTACAGCTAAATAGATCTCAAGAGGGGTACGCAGCTTCACCCATATAACAGCTGTGTATAAGTACGCACTGTATTCAACTGCTTCCCTGCGTATGTGCGCACAGCGCCTCACTGTCTTCCTGCATACGTGCGCTCTGTGTCCAATCAACTTCCTGCGCCCCTCCGCAACTGCAGTGCTTCTTCTCCTGCGTATCTGCGCACCTGCAATGCTTCTGTGCTTGCGTATCTCTGCACTTTTCTTTTGCTGGTCCTGCGTACCTCCGGGTATAGATAATTTCAAGACTTCAAGAGTAACCCAGATAGTCAGATCTACAGATCTGAACATGCACCGAAGAAATCTCAATTCATCAGTAGATTCGCCTTGTTTAGATCTAGACATCTCTCATAACCCATCACTAGAACTTCAGATCTAGCTTCATAAGATATTCAACCCAAGCACACATTAAGCCAAATGATCTCCTCATCTTTATATAGGCAAGCTCATCCTTAAATCAAGGATCATGGGGTTCAATAATAATAATAAAATAAACAACAACACGGGCCAAAACCATGATAACACAATACCGACGGCTAAATACCATGAGAAAACCCCACGTGTGGGCGCTTGACTGTCTTGAAGTGAGTGCAACGGGGGTACGCACCCCACGAACTGGATAACTGCGGGTATGTACGCACTTTATGTAACACTTGCCTGCGTGTACGCACCTTATGTAAGGTGTACCTGCGTACCTCTGATTTTCTCCAATATTTGATAGCTGATCATCAATCTCTGCTACTGTCCTGTTGTACAGTGGTCCATCACCTGAATAGGTTGCCATCAAGGACAACACTTTAGCCATAATGCCAACAATCTCCCCCTTTGGACTTGATGGCAAAGCTTACTTGTGAACTGTCATCTGATCCCTTTTTGCTGTCCGGTAACCCATGCATTCTATCACATCTGATATATCTTCTGAATGTATACAAGTGAGATGATCTTGTATGAGAGGGTTGCCATCAAGTACAACACATGCATCATAATGCCAATAATCTCCCCCTTTGGACTTGATGGCAAAGCTTACTTGTGAACTGTCATTTGATCCCTTTTTGCTGTCCGGTAACCCATGCATTCTATCACATCTGATATATCTTCTGAATGTATACAAGTGAGATGATCTTGTATGAGAGGGTTGCCATCAAGTACAACACATGCATCATAATGCCAACAATCTCCCCCTTTGGACTTGATGGCAACAACACTGAATCATTCTCCCCCTTTGACATCAAGGGCAAAGGGTTATGTTCCCCCTAAGAACATGCTCTCCGTGACTATAAACCAGATCTGCTGAAGTCTCTGAATGAACTCCCCCTTTGTATATGCCATGGTGCTCCAATCTGATAAGCTTTTTCTGAGAACAAGCTGAGATGTTTGTTCTGCTATATAGTGCTGCTCAAGCTCCCCCTGACTGTACGAAAGGTCTGCAAAGTATGTTCTACAAGAAGAACATGACTCTATATATATCATAAATGACCTTCCTATCCTCAAAAGACTCAATATATACATCCATCACCCAACCAAGTAGGGATATACTAGAAAATGACAACCAAGACCATTACATCATTCATCCCAGGCATAGTGGGGAAACCAAGATAGGCCGTTACATGACCTTGATATGACTGAAATATTTCATCAAATGACTATAATAGATAGAGACACATTATTACACCATGAGTCTTGTTATGACCTTTACATCGAATGATATACATGATAAGACACCTAAATAAGATCATGATAAACATCAGTAATAGCATTGTATGATCTGCTCCATAGCATATGTTACCAGCAGCTTGAGTTACTGCATGAATCATCAGGATATTTCCGCATCCTTTTGCATAGAGTCATTCTATCATAAGTGAGAAACACCATAGCCACCCATATCTGCATGTATCGTCAATAGGGAAGATCTACAATATATGATCTTTATGCATATGCCGACAACATCATATGAAAGAGAATTCAGGAAATGTACTTCTTCTTGTCCTTACGAAGATCACCATGTAAGCACCATTAGAGAATCAACCACAAATATGATCTAAGTATCAACTATGTAACTCCAAGAATCATCTGAACAACTCATAACCATAGCAAGATGAATCATAAGCTTGTCACCAAGGCCATTATTGCCAACAATGCATTAAGAACATATGCTCCCCTGAACCTGTGCCATCTATCAGATCAGATCATGCATATCAATAAGAAGAGTCAGCCAATAAATGCCTTAAGACAGGTACGCAGTTTTTCTTTATCTATCCCGCGTAGGCACGCACTTCACGTGCAGCTCTCCCGTGTACACCCGCAAATATTCTTCTGCTGCCCTGCGTACATACGCAGACAGTCTTCTACTGCGCTGCGCATAGTACGCACCCAAATGCACTATCGCACCGCGTACTACTACAGTAGGTACGCACCTGAACCCACTGATGCTCTGCGTACCCATGCAGTTTACCTGTTTCTGCTCTGCATACCCACGTAGTCACCCTTCGTCCGTTCTGCGTACCTACACAGCTTGACTTCTTCTTCTCTGCGTACCCACGCAGAGGCACCGTTAAACACCTGTGTACCTCAGATTAGGGCTGAATTAACAGTCCACCAGTATGCCACAGAAAGTCAGATGCCCAGTTCTGCCAGATTCATTTCAAACTCCACTTTGCCTACTGCCTTCCTTCAAATACTCATATACGCGATTGTACAGTATCCAACTCGCGTATATATGCAACTTCCCTTTAAGGACTTTGCATATGAGATTCAGGACACTAAAGTTTTCTACCTTCAGCTCCCTCTGATTCTGGTATGTCTGTATGATGTGCTGTGTTACCTTTCTCTGACTGTACTTCCTTCTTTCTCCATATCTTCAAGCGTGATGATGTCATTTTCTCCTTTTGATACGGTGCCCATACTTTGTTTCTGCATTCCTTAGCTATATGTCCAAGCTTGTTACATGCATAACATCTTATATGTTTCATA
>APFE031711399.1:226780-244490 GCA_000404065.3 Pinus taeda
GCAGAGTTCGATTACAAAACAAGACACGATGCTCCTCGCAGGGAGTCTCTATCCTTTATATATGACTCATACATGCAATACCATGGGCCAATACTGTGGGTTTTATTAATACCGTCTATCTAATACTACTGCCCATTTACCCTCTATCTAATACTACCGCTCATTTGCAACTAACTGTGGTCCCGTCATTAATTGCGGGTTAACCACTTACAAAGATTAATATGGGCTTTATTGACTCTTGACTATGACATGATCCCATGACATAAATAAGGGGGTTAGGGTGGGACCCTAACATACTGATGTAAGACTTGGTAAGGCATGCGTACGCCTGGGTAATCATTGGTAAAGTCTGGCTTAGACCTACATGATAGGGGGAATGTCAGGTTAGCATATACTTCGGTATAAACTTTGAGGGGGGTAAGGGTCAGAGTGAGTAGAGTTAGGCTTACTCACTTGGCAAGGTTGGCTGGATTTAGTCAGGGAACCCCAAGTCAAGTTTAAGGGGGGAATGTTAGGTAAAATTGAGTTAGGAATAGAGTCAAAATTGACCAAGTCTAACTGTGGTGGTTTTTGGGCACGAGGTGTTGTGTACCCATGATATTTTGTAGATGATATTACATGTAATGAAGCCTATAAAAGGCTATGAAGACTTCATTGTAAAGAAAGAGGCCAGAGAGGTGAGCGGTGAAGGCTACTTGGTCGAATTGGTCAGGGTTTTAGCAAAGACTAATGAAATTTCATTGGGTTGGGTTTTTCTTCAGAGTTGTGGTTTTCCCAGATAATATTGTTGTTTCAATGTTTGCATATTTGTGTTATTATTGTTGTGTTAATGTTTTTTTCTCTCAGTAATTTTTAATTATATCTCTGGTAAATTTTCTTCAAAAATGACCAATGTGGGCATGCCATTGATCACCACTGAGCGTGTTGTGCTTAATATTTATGTACTTTTCCTTTAAACTTGAGCCTACCTCTTTATTTCTAATTTGATTCTTAGACTATTCATAGTAGTACTTCGTCTTTCAGATGGTGTCCTTTAATTCTTTGGCTCATCAAACTCAATTTTATACATGTAAGCTTGTCATGACTCACTGAGGTACCTTTTAATATTTATTTTCTCATCCTTGATATAAGGTACATACCTCAACAACTCCAAGAATCTATTAGTGTACTCATTGGATGTAAGTTGCCCAAATTTTTCCTCATGAAACTCTTTAACCTTATTGTTATAGTACCTTTCAGATAGGAACTTCTCCTGGACAACTCTTTCTCTAAATGTCTTTGACATTTCTCAAGTATTCCCACTAGATATTGGATTTTCCTTTCAAGTTTAAGACGATACTCTTTCCATCATTTTTTTAGAGTAGTCATGCAGCCTGAAATACTTCTTCATCCCCAATAGCCATGCTTCTACCTCTTTAATCTTCTTGACTTCTCCATAAAAGGTAGGAGTTTTTTCCTTCTTGAATTCCTCTGGTATTAAGATTTTTCCATTCCTCCTCTTTTGGTGATGTTTATTAGTTGCAATGTTATACAATTGCTCATGACTACACATTCTTCTCTCTGGAGCAATAAGTGGAGTATGTCCTCTCATTGTATCTTCACTTTATATGGGATATGCTTGGATTTATGTTGTCCTAGGTAGGTGGCATCTAGCTAATGCTACTTCGACCTTTGCAAGTCCTCTAGGATATTTAATATCATTTCATTTACTTGTCTGCTTCTCTTGAGCTCTAACAATATTTTTGTTGTCATCCTTACAAATTCTCAACTCAACCCTTAAACTTCTAAGGGTATCCATCCAATTAGGGGAATTTTCCTCTCTCTCTTTCCCAATTGAGTCTTCTTCTGACAATGTTGGGACCTATTAGTGTTCTATTACACCATTACGCTGCTCATACCTTTATTTCTATGGTGTTCCTTGATTTATTATTATGTGTTGTCATATACATAATGATTGTTAATTAAATAAAAATACAAGAATGCATGATTAGCCATCACCTTGACATGTTTTCAATAAGCATGTTGATGTGAAACTGGATGGAAAATCCAATCTTAGGTTAGTATGCCAGTTAAAAAATAAAATAACATATAAACAATTTATCATGCCAGAATTCACAACAATTAACACTATGAAATCAACACACATATGCATACACAATCAATTATCAAACTAAATACTATTATTTGAAACTCCTAACATAAAATTTAATGTTATTCTTCTACGCCCATTCAATCCAAGTGTTGAACCTCGCTTTGATACCACTTTGTATTAGAGATCCAAATTTTATCTCCAAAGGTCTAGTGTAGAACCTCTACTTTGATACCACTTTGCAATGCTCCCTCCCACCCCCTTGAACCTTCTCAGGTTGTGGGAGGTGTTACTTTATGATTAACCCAACCTACATGGTCCATTTTGAAGAGAGGATTAGAAAATTCCTTCTACTCTAAAGTTAGTGGAATTAACTTCTGATATTACTATTGTATTCAAATCGTTGAGAGCTTCTCGATGATATACATTTTATTATAAGAGAATATTTCGGAAGAAAATCACATCAATGAGAATTTGTCGACGCGTTTCGAACCAACCAATGTGGTTCATCGTCAAGACAAGATCAAGATTCAAATCATGGCAGCGGGCTAAATAGATGAAAATATCCTTCCAACAGCTACAAGGTAACGACTATAAAAACAACTAATTTTGACTGGGTCGGGGAGGAATGATTTAATTAATAAATTCAAAGGAATAACAATAAAAATAATATTATTATTCATAAATCTAAAGAAAATAATTATTTTTAATAATAGGTTAAATATTATAAATATGGATGAAAACAAAATCCAAGAATTAGTAATTAATAAAATTTAAGAAATTAAAAATCAAGATAAGAAATATCTACCTAGAATTGTCCATTTGAAGTTTGATCAACCAAATAACACCACGTCAACAAGGTACTTCCATGTGGTACCCACATGTGATCCATGTGAACCTGCCATGTCATCCCTTACGGTGTCACACCTCTCAAGGTTCCTATGTGGCTTCCATGGAAACATCCTCTATTCCTATCATTTCTCACCACATGGAATTGGGGTCATGGGCTCAACCAACCCGATCCCATCACTTTTTGTAATTATTCTTCACTATAAGTGATCTTCATAACGACAACATCGTGGTCGTGGCTCTATTCAACAACTTGCAGGAAAAATAACCTAATAGGTTCCCTCCCACACTCATTGTCATAGCCCCTGTTCTTTCCAACAACCTGCAGGGAAAAGGACTCGATGGGTTCTGCCCACAGACATGTCACCATGGCCCTATCTCCTTCTATAACTTGATGGGCCTCTAAATTAAACATAAATTAAGGCCCATCTGACCATCCTTTAGCACATTAAACCTCTCTTTTTGCATTAGATAATGTATTTTTAACTTTAATACGTTCATTAGGAAGGTTTATGAATAATTACATATTTATGCCTAATATTATTTATTTTTGTGGAATATTGTGCAGATTACGGAGATTTGGAGGAGATAATTTAGGGACTTGCTCCCAAATACAGGAGGATCAATATTAAATAATAAATCAACAAGATATTATGGAATTATGGCACAGATTGTGGATCTCCAATGATTGAGAAAATCTAGGAATGTGTTCCTTGCCATTTAATGCAGATTCCTAGTATTGGGAACCAAATCCACTAATCAAGGGATTTTGGTGAGGAAAGATTCCTCCTTTCATGGGGAATAATTCCTAATCATTTTGTATAAGTACCAAGTTGAATTTTCCTATAGGAGTAGATTTTTGTTAGTCTTCTTGTGGAGAGAACTCACATTTTTGAAGCATCATTGTCATTTCTTGTAGGGATGTAATTGTATTGATGGAAATAATGAATATTGGTGCCATGTTCAGCTTCTAAGTCTTGGTTTCCTCCCTAGGACTCCAATTTTCCTTGGGCTTGGCTGTCCTAGGAGCCTCAGAGCCCTTTTGTTAAATTGGCAACTAGGGCCAAACTTCATGTGGGTCATCTTATTCATGGCTAGTAATATTTTTATTATATTCCTCTCGTTGAGAGGTGTAGGAGTGATCTAAAGTTCATCCGATTCCAATAAGTATTTATGGAGATATGAATTTATTTTGATTACGGAATTATTATCAAGCCGACCTACAACTCATGTAGGCTCAGAAGCCCAATAGTCGCATCTATTCAAACATCATCAATTGTGTATAAATACAAGAGGACTTTTCCTCATTTGCACTCACTCATCTCATCACATCTCTCTCTCTCTACTGAGCAGAAAAGAGTCTCTTCTCTACTGCACAGAAAAGGGTATCTCCCTCACACATGTAAAGCCAGAAGCTGCTGAAACTGAAGCTACAACTGAAAAAGTAGAGTTTGACCTGCATGGACCAGAAGATCTCCTCATCTAAACTGTGTTGTAGGTTCATCTGAACTGCGTTGTAGGTTCATCTGAACCTCCTCTGAAAGCCGCAACTTTTGGTGGTGGAATCAAGTCAATCCGACGGACAGTTTGCAAGATATCGACTGCCTTAGTTTGAAGGAAGTTGCTGAAACTAAAGTTGCAATGGAAGAAGTGAAGTTTGACCTGTGTGGACCAGAAGATTTCCTCATCTAAACTGCATTGTAGGTTCATATGAACCTCCTCTGAAAGCCGCAACTTTTGGTGGTGGAATCAAGCCGATTCGACAACTGGTTTGTGAGATATCATCTGCCCTAGTTTGATGATGAAGCCGCTAATGATGATGTTGCTGATCTAGGGTTTGCTACTGCTAATATAAATTAGATTTATTGTATTATTTCTCTCTGTTGAATTATTGGAGATAAAAGAAGATTTTATCAAAGGGTTTCCCCACACATTGTGGGGTTTGTCCCTGGCTAGCCGCCACATCTTGTGTCTCTTGCCTTGGCTTGTTTTCTGTCGGTCGTTTAATGATCTATCTGCACTTTACTTTATGTACACGTGATTTCTAATCCGTGGAATATAATAAGAAAAAGAAGTAAATTGTTATAAGCATAGAACATACCATAACTTAACATGGTATTAGAGCTGAGGTGAAGACAAATCCCGAGCAAGAGCGAGAGCAATCACCAAAGAGAAGATTGGCAAGGCTATCCTAAAAGAACTATGGGGTCCTCAACACTCTTTCCTACCGAAGACAAGCTCCAAGAGAAAGCTGACTATCACACATGGAAGATGTTTATCAATCTAAACCTAGAAGATCAAGGAGTGTTGGACAATGTAAGAGGTAATATAGTTGAGCCTCCATCAAATGCATCTGCTGCTACCTGGAACAAATGGAAGAACAGAGAAGTCAAAACAAAGAATATCATCTAGGACTCTATCGACAAGCACTTGGTGGCCTACATATCTAAATTGGACATATCCAAGGAAATATATGATAGACTGGTGAGTTTATTTAAAGTTAATGATGCAAATCAAGTTTTGTTTCTTAGAAATAAGCTGAGGGAAATTAAGAAGGGTAAAGATGAGAGTATGCAGGCATACTTCTTAAGGATCACCAAAATCAGGAATGATCTCCTATCTATTGGGGAGGCTATTACTGATAGGGAAATGGCACCCACGACTCTTGGAGGATTACCATCCGAATGGTATGTGTTCAGGACTACTCTTCTAAACAATAATGTAATTCCTGGTTTCAAGGAATTAATGGCTAGATGAATTCAAGAAGAAACAAGGGTAGAAGAGCAAGAAATGCCCTTGCCTAAAGGAATGCTGGAAATCAAGTAAGAGGACAACCATTCAAGAAGGCTAGAAATTCCAGGATGTATTAAATGCACCTAACCTCCGAAAGAACTTGGTGTCCATCTCGGCAATGGAAGACAAAGGCTACAAGGTAACCTTCAGCGATGGCAAGGTACATATATCAAAAAATAATGTTAAAGATGCCTTTAATCTTGGGTTTCGAGTTGATTCTTTATATCAAGTTGGTGGAAGTCTGCTAGGTGTCATGTCTTGTGACACAACTCTTCATTCTGAACTTTGGCATTGGAGGTTTGCTCACCTTCATTACAAAGCTCTACCCGATGTAAGAGAAATGGTGACAGGGATGCCTGAATTTCGAGTAGAGAAAGAAGGTGTATGTCTAGGATGTGCCTAAAGAAAGCTCAAAAGGGGACCATTCCCCTCAAGCCAAAGCAAGACCTCCGATATATTACAGTTGATTCACTCAGGCATATCTGAGGCTGACATTAAGAGGGAGACTACTACACCACATACTCCTGAGTAGAATGGTGTGGTGGAAAGGAAGAACTGTACAATTGTGGAAGTTGTCTCTATGGGTAGATGATGTAACAATGCATGATGTGGAGGAACCCATGGATCTTATTTATCCACTTGAGCCTCCCTCTTCTAGGAAGAGGCCTTCATGGCTTAGGGGGATACTTGATGATGCTGAAGGACATGCTGCACCCCGAGGAACCTTTCGTGAATGTAAGAAACCTAACAGGTATCAGGGATACCTGACCATCATGAGCACGATCATACAAAATGAGCCTCCATCATTCTAGTTCCCAGACCCCAGGACAAGACAATTGTCACTTTTAAATGGCTTTACAAGATAAAGCATGCAGCAGATGAAAGTATGGAAAAGTATAAGGCACATTTTGTTGCTCGTGGTTTCTCCCAGAAGGAAGGTATAGACTATGATGTGATATTTTCACCTGTAGCCAGATATATGACCATCCACTCAATCATAGCCCTTGCGGCTTCACAAGGATGGAACCTACATCAAATGGATGTCAAGACTGCATTCTTGCACGATTCGATCAAAGAAGAGGTCTATGTGGGGCAACCCAAAGGATTTGAGATTTATGATTGAAAATCTCATGTATGCAGGTTGAAGAAGGCTCTCTATGGGCTGAAGCAAGCACCCCAAGCATGGTATGAGAGAATCGATAGCTACTTGATGAAGCTGGGATTCAGTAGGAGTGAAGCTGAACCTAACCTTTACTTTAAGGTTGAAAGATGACAAGCCTCTCATACCGGTGTTGTATGTGGATGACCTCTTTCTAACAGGTGCATACCCTCTCATTCAAAAATGTAAGAGGGAGTTGTCTTCTGAATTTGAAATGAAAAACCAAGGACTTGAAGTGTGGCAGAAGCCAAGGGAAATTTTCCTATCTCAAGGAAAATATGTGGTGAATATTCTGAAAAATTTGGTATGGTGGATTGCAAACCGGTGACTACATCAAGGATCTTAACTTTTAGAAGTTATAGGGTAGTGATGTCGGACTAGATCTAGGAAATGCCTCTGAGTTTCATAAACTCATTTGCATTGATGTTCTTGGTGAACCTCCGTCCAAACATATGTTTTGCAGTTAGCATTGTGAGCTCATATTTGGTTGAGCCTCACTGGATTGATGCCAAAAATCTTCTGAGATATCTTCGTGGCACAATTACTAATGGGTTAAGATACATTTCCGGAGATGTGAGACTACTTGGATATACTGATGCTGATTGGACATGCAGTGTAGTGGACCATAAGAGCACTTCTGGGTGTTGTTTCACCTTGGGATCTGCTTCGATATCCTGGATGAGCAGGAAGCAGAAGTCGGTGGCTTTGAGCATCGCCGAAGCAGAATATATTGCTGCTAGCATGGCCTCCTGTGAGGCAGTCTAGTTGTGAAAGCTCTTCAGTGAGCTATTTGGATTTACATTGGATACCATTGTGATTCTCTGTAACAACCAGAGGTGGGATTTGATTATTGATGAATCACGTATTCGTTGATTTCTCCAGCAAACATACATCATCTGGGATATGGTAAGTCGATGAGAAAGGAGGTTCCATCGCATTAAGATGATGTATAGTTCGATACACCTTGTCAAAGCCCCGAGGAAAGATCTAATCTGTGATTTTCCCAAATGACTTGAAGTCGTCAAGAAACCCTTGTACAAGGGTCCTGCATGTTGCATACATTGAGCTATGGGAGCTCTGAGGGCTTGCAATTCTTATTGGAGCAACATACGACCACAGGGTGACTCACTCTCCCCTGGTGGTGTGCACTGGAACAAGATGATTTGCTCTCTTGTGGGACAAGATGATTCGCTCTCTTGTGGAACATGTTGATTTGTTCTCCTATGTAGCAGGATTGATGTGTTCTCCTGTGAGGCCTGGATTGATGTGTTCTCCATGGTGATTGTAGCAGGATTTATGTGCTCTCCTGTGAATCCTGGATTGATGTATTCTCCATGGCGATTCTAGCAGGATTGATGTGTTCTCCTATGAGGCCTAGATTGATTTGTTCTCTATGGCGATCGTAGCAGGATTGATGTGTTCTCCATGGCAATTGTAGCAGGATTGATGTGTTATCCTGTGAGGCCTGGATTGATGTGTTATCCATGGCGATTGTAGCAGGATTGATGTGTTCTCCTGTGAAGCCTGGATTGATGTGTTATCCATGGCGACCTAGATTGATGTGTTCTCCATGGCGATTGTAGCAGGTGTTAGCTACCTATACCAATAGGTTTCATTTTTCATGATTGGCAGGGGAAGTGCCAATATGATCTACTTTGGTGATACAAAGATCTCATATTCTTGTGGAAGAAATATACTTACATTTGATTGATGCTACCCTACTTCTGAACGGGTGATCCAACAGCGTAAGCTGGGTCATGCCATGTTTCAAATTTTGTTGTAGATTAGAGAAAGAAATCTGTCCAAATAACTCAATCTTGGCAGGTAAAGTAGATAGGTAGAGAATGAAGGTTCCCAACTGCTTAATCTGGGGCCTTGGAAGCAATAAGGGTAGTTTTAGATAGAAAATCAAAAGAAAAATCCGAAGGAAAAGAAAATACACAGAAGGGTTTTCAATTCTAAGTGCACCCTCCTTGGAGTAACAAAAAATGCTAGGCAATAGAGTGGGTAGGTAGATGGGGTTGCAGAAAGCATGGTTTATGGCATTTCACTGGCCTAAGAAAAGGTAAAAACATGGTGCCAGTGCAGATTTCCTATTTCAGCAGTCTTACAGCAACTTAATGAAGCATGTCTAACTTCCAGATTACCCCCCATCACAGTCATGGCTAACATCCCTATGCCACCCATGTTCATGAAAGAAGTCAAAGTCTTTTGTTGGTTCTTGTTTCTTTAAGAGCCACATTTCTTATGTAAAAATTCTTTTCATTTTGATCTACTTCCTAAAAACAAAGTTGATTTCATATAACAGCGTAGTATTTTACCCCCCTCATCCACCCCTTTTCACTCATATTAACTACTAACCTATCACTATTTAACTCCTTATACCCCCTATTCCCCCTATTACTATGTAAAATTTGGCAGTAAACCCAAAATATCTATATATCCCTTTCCCCGAGCCTTATAGCTCTATGTATCATTTTTGAATGTTTTCAAACGCTAAAACATTGAGCGCGACCCAAAGAGCGCCGAAAAATTAATCTTGGGACTAATCCGGGATTTGCTCATATTAATAACCAAAACCCGCTTTGTAAATAAACCTTGCAAAAAACCATAAAAACCCACTTTTTATAATGTTCCGTCGGGAACGCATTTCAGAGAATAATCATATTTTATTCGTCCGCGCATTCCATATTTCCCTTGTACCTCATCAACCAATCAACCATCGGATCTGGGCTTTCCCATCCGACGGCCCACATCCATATCGGACAGGCCCCGATCACCGCACTTTACTACCCGAGAAACTGTCAGAGGGTGACGTCAGGCCTCTGCCACGCGTCACCCCCATATTTTCTCGGGCCGCCCTCTGACAATACCATGACCGTATCCAGAGCGGTCCGAGAAAAACTACTTACCGCTTGTGCTTTACCGCCTGCCCACGTCACTGCTACGTTACGCCCACATCAGTTCGACTCGGCGCCCTGTCAGCACCCCCACCTGCCAGCGCTCCGACATGTCCACCACCTATGCAATCCCCATGGACCACTCACAGGCTGCCACGTCACTCGATGACATCATGCTGATGTCACCCGACCCTGACCCCACCTGATGATGTCATGATGACATCATTAAAAAAAAGCGCCAATAACCCAAAAAGTCCATATTTTAGCCAAAATTCGTGTTTTTTGTCACTTTTGCCAAAAAGACTGTTGCTCACCTCTGCATGCAAATTACGACCACCTGTCACCAACCTGCAGAAATCGATCCGAAGACCGTTGGCACCTCCAACCCACCTGCATTTGTGACCATTGCCGGCAATTCACCAGGTATTTATCCAAAGCATCCCCTCCGCGCTTGGTTGTGTCCATAATTCTCCAAAACTGAATTAAAAAGAGTGAGGAACCTTGTATTTACTAGCAAATCCCTGGTGACTAGCATTCGTTTTCAGTTGTAAGGTCGAAATTCACCTGCTGAGCCCACATTTAGTCACATTTTCCTAAATTCATAGTCAGTCAGCGCATTCGTGGACTTAAAGCCTGAGCTGCACTAATTCACCGAGAAAATAGTGCTACTAGTCCCTACATTTGCTCAATTAACTCTCTTTTGAGCATTTTACACTATTATCACCATAGTTTACCCCATTTTCCCTTACAATTTGCCTTACTTTTGCAAAAGTACCCCTCTGTGTTGTTCTGCCCACTAAAACCAGTTCTAGTACAAGTCATAAGTACTACTTAACCAAGAAACACTATTAGCCCTGAATATTCAACCTCTGAATGCCCCACACAGAGAGCTAGAGTGGAAGGCCTTGGGTGATAGAGATTACCAGATGATAGACTCATTTTCCATGAGTTCTAAATTTAATATTCACCTGCAGAATGAGTTAAAAGCCCAATATCTCAGTGGAGCTGATATCTTAGGGATTTGGGACTCCAACCTGCCCATTTACAATCTCCCTCAAGTCAATGTCCTCCCAGACTTGATAAATCAATGCCGTTCCAGCTATGATCCATGTCAAAGAGCTGTTCTCAGCCCTCAGGCTCAGTATTGTTCCATATCACCCCTGAGGCCATTAATGAGATGCTACACTTTCAGACTGAAAAGCCCCTAACTCCTCTCTCCATCAATGACTTGATAAAGAAAGGGGGCAAGTTGTCCAGTGCTCAGATCATCAAGATTAATCAGTTATTTATTCAGCCAAAATTTGAAGCTATGAGCACCACCCTTCCTATAGCATAGCAATATCTCAATGAGCTGGGCAAAATGCTTGTAGATTTGATCAGTTACATCGTGGGTTATGGGACATATGAGGATGTTGATGAAACCATTATGGCCATGCTGTCCATATTCTCCCCTGGAATGCCTCCTGCTGTGCACTATGATTTTGCTACATACATTGCCAATAAGATTCATGAACAATTGATGAATCTAGAAAGGGAAAAGGTGTTTAAATATACTAGGTACATCTATCACTTGTTCTTGTTTTATCAGCCTGATGCTTTCCCTGTTCCTCTCAAGAAGCTAAATGCCCAGGGAAACCCAAGGTCTGTAGTGTTTTGGTCTTCAGTCTTTCATCATATATCCTATTCACCTTACACCTAGTGTGAATTCATAGACCTTTTTATCCATCCAGCTATGACCTTGTTATTGGGTGTCCCTCCTCCCAGATTGACAGATGAGATGCAAAGGATTCTTCACCTCTCAAAGGCCTACACCATTGGTGATTGGCACTTTTACCAACACCATACAGTAATCAGAATATATGGCTGTGAGTTGAACCCTTACAGGCTGCCAAGATATGTCCCTATGAGACTTTTTTCCCTGGAGTATTTTAGGCAGTTTGGAAATGCAGACTTTGTCCATTTCTAAAGTAAAAACAAGAAGGTGCAACTAAAAGTGAGGAATCAACTAGGCCCATTTCTATACAACAAAAGGGAGGAAGGATGGAAGGAAGCTGATTGATCCTAGAGACACTCAAATTGTAAACCAGTTTCAAATGGGTGCCTTATGACCCTAATCATTTCATTTCCCTCAGGAGGGTAAAATACAAATTGGGTGGCTACGCTCACATGAGACTGCCTCATATTGAGAAATATGCCAATTCTTTAAGCTGGAAAGAGGGCACTCTAGAAGAGCCAATTGGTAGAGAGAAAATGCTACAAAGAGAAGAAAAGAATATTGAGAAAGAGGCTGACTTGGAAACTTGTGGGCAGGTTTCCTCTTCCTATCAAAGGCAACTTGGAGCGGCTGCCTCATCTTCTACAGCCCAGCAGCAAGCAGCTGGAACTGCTCAACAGGAATCAAGCAAGGATAAAGGGAAGCAGATGGAGTAGGAACAACCACCTCCTATGACAGAAAAACAAGCAGAACAACAAGCAAAAAAGCAGGTAGAACAGCAAGAAAAAGGGCAAAAAGAGGGGCAGCCAATACAGCAAGAACAAACAGCTGAAGCCCGAATATCCACTGAGCAGCAGGCTCAAGAGAATGTGCCTCCTAGGCAAGAAAAGACAGGGGAGGCCTCAGTGCTACAAAATCCACAGAAAGAAGAAAAGGGAAAGAAGAGGGATAGAGAGCAGGAGACTCCCCTCACCACATCCACAAATCAAGGGGAGAAAAGGCAGAGATTGAATCCCCTCTCCGAGGAAGAAATGCCTATTGGGCAATCATTGGGCATGGGCCCACCAAGCATGGAGACATCTGCCAGTTCCTTTCAGCAGGAACAAGAAAGAACCCTTGGAGGAGAGGTTAGCTCCTCAAGTCAGCAAAGGAGAGCTGAGACAGGCATCAAGCAACAATTCATTGATATTAAAAGGAGAAATGAGCCACTCAGGCTCCAGATCTACAACCAGTTGCTTAAGATGGCCCCTACCAATCAGCAGAGGCTTATGTCAGCCTACGACATAACAAAAGGGAAAATGACCCTGAGTCATTTCATGCCAACCATGCTGCAGCCACTGTCAGCTGCAGACTATACAAGAACCAACTTTGAGGTTCTTGCCAAGGACATCCACCCTATGGACCAAATAGAACTTCACAAGCAAACGGGTGAGATGGTATATTCAACACTGGCAGATAAAACCTTATTGGCGAATAGGTTGGAAAACAGCCTGAACAATACAGCTGCCCAACTTGAGTTGGAGAAGGCATCCTCTCAGGCCAAAGACAACAGGATCAGGTCTTTGGAGGATATAATCATAGAGCTTGGGCATGACCCAAAGGATCCAAAAGCTATACAAACGCTGCTGAAAATAAGAGATGCAGACCTTGCAGCTCTAAGAAAGAAGATTAAAATCCCAACAACCATTCACCCTCAAACAGAAGAGGTTGCCCAGCAAAGACAGGACCAGGATGTAGCAGCATTGCTGGTAGCACTGCACAAACAGCTAGTGCAAACATAAGGGAAGTTGGAGGAGACAGAGGCTGCACTGCAGGCAACCCTATAGTAGAAAGAAGGAGGTCAAACTTCTCATCCCCCTCCAGAGATCATAAACCTTGAGGAGCCCCCACAGACTACTGCTCCTCCCACAAAGCAGACATCTCCATCAACATCAAAATCAGCACCAGCACCAACCTCAGAGCACGCTCCGAGCCTTGATATGCAGAAGTTGATGAGTGAAATCAAGGTCTTAGAAACCCAGATGACAGAGCTGAATGAAGCCAAGGAGAATTTAGCTAAGCTTAATGAAAAGTATGACAAATCCAAGCAGAATGTAGCTGAAAAAGGGAGAGAAATAAAAGCTCTCAAAGAGAAGATAAAGGAGCTGGAGAAAGAGCTCACCCTTGACAAAGTGGTGGCTGAGGTCAAGACATTTTTGTGGACCCATATTGGCCAATCAATAACAGATCAGTGGCAATATATTGAGACTATCCATGAGCAAATGGAGCTCATAGGCAAAGCACAAAAGGAAGTCCATAGAGAAAGGGCATTTCTAGGCAGTATGCCTGAGATAACCAACATAATGATCAATGTGCTTAATAACCGGACAGGTCCTCAGCTGGCAGCAATAGGAATCTCCAACAGAACTGAAACCATCCAGCTGATAAAGAGGGTCCTCACATTGAAAAGCCTGGTACAAACATTGGATAGAAGAAGCCAGGACATGCAAACAGAAGTCAACAGATTCATGGATAAGTTTGCAACATTATAGGGCAGAGGTCTTCCTGGATTGATGAATAGCGCAGAGAGACTACTATCACATGAGAATTATGCAAAAAGGGTGAACACATTTGCCACCAATCAGATCACTCAAGGATCAAGTAATTCAGAGGTAACAGGGCCAGCATCTGGGCAAAGTCTCTATGACAGAGTAGAGAACTTATTTTTTATTATGAATGAGATCAAACATTTTTTTGAAGTGCCTCCAAACTTCTACAAATACACAGAGGTAGATGAAACCTTAGATGCAATTTTGAGACATCAATTTCCTACACAGGAGTGGTGGACTAGAATGATACAGTTGTTGCTATAAACAGGAGGCTTTTGTCAAAGTTTTGCCACCAAAAAAATAAAAATAAGTCATCATGTTCAGAAAATATGATGCATACACTATGATTGGAGAAAAGTGGAATGAGCCAACTCAGCAGGAAGATTCGGCCACTAAAAGCAACACTGACAGCTACAGGTAACAGGGCCGAGAAAGCTACGGCATGACAAAGTATAAAGACACATCATTCAGCATTAATGTAGAACGCTCAACCGACTCAGTGTCCTCCAAAGGTCCAGAAGAGTTCTGACAGAATTAAAGGCTATTTATTTTACATTTAGGGCAACAATAACTTCCTTATCTGCTATTTTGTAAAGTTGGTGAGCGTATTTAATTTATGAAGTAACTCAGCGGTTCAGATATTTTGTAAAACCGATTGTATATATTCCCCCTCGCATAAGCTTGCAGGGGGGTGGTGGTTGTTGTTTTCTTGTTAAGAAGGAGAACTCGGCTGTAATTTCTGGAAGAAGGATATAAACAAAGCTTGGAGTTTACAGGAATTGGGTCTTACTGATGCATGCTGTCTTGGAACCATTGAATGCTACAAGATTCTAGTGCTATGGCTTAATATAATAAGTGTTCTCTATGTCTGTTAATGTTTATTATTTGTTCAACTCACATCTCTCATATGTTGCTCTAAATATAGGAAGAAAGAAAAAGAATAGCCCAAGATTTGTCCATGGAGACACCCTGATCTCAATCTGTCTTTGCTATAAATGTTTTCTATGACTTCAGCTGTTTAATTGGAATTCTTAACTGCTCCAATAAACCCTGAATATTTCACAATTACTATTTAGTAATTCATGTATGCTACTAAGTAGAAATTGTTGCTCAAATTGTTATCACACTGTCGGTAATTCCATTTCCCATTGTTTCACTCACTAATCAGAATTTGTATTAAGAATAGCCATCTAGCCTTGCGGTAAAACTTTCTCCATCACAGGCACCAGGATTGTCTCAGATTTCTGACTCCATATGCCCAATGGACTAGCATCTTTCACACATTTCATGCCCTTCTCACAACAACAGTTCACAATCAAAGTCTCAAACAAAAAACTGAAACTTATAACTAACCTAAAATCTTCACAAAATAGAGCTAAAACTTAAAGAGAGAGCCCTCTCTGATTATAGGTAGGCTAGGACCTATACTCCAAAGCTTGGTTAGTGGTTACCCCTACCATATTCCCTTGGGAGTCATAGGGAACAACCTGGGGGTTAACATAAATGGCGACTCCGCTGGGGAATTCCTCAGGATTTTCTAATTGCTGTATATTTCCTAAAGCTACAGGTGAAGCCTGAATGTCAGCCAAGAAGCCTTCAAAACTGTTTATGTTTTACATTAACAAGTTTACATAAAAGCTGCTTCAGTCTATCTTCATGCTAGCTTTGAGATATACACATTCATTCCAAAATCTTGTTTGGTCCTTGCAGGTACAAGAAAATTCCAAAAACTACTCAAAAAACAAGTTCAGAAGTTGGCTCCCAAGAAGAATCAACGGTATATGAGGTCAAATCCTGACCCTAATCCACCAACTGTTTTTGAAAACCCTAACACAATCCCTAAAAACATTAGGAAGCAGCAAGGGCAGGAAAATCCTACTGATTTGAGTCCTGAGATAGTTTGCCCTAACCCTGTTCATACTCCAATCAAGGTTCTATTCCGGTCTACCCCTGGTTCCCCTAGTTCACCATCTACATCTCAAAGCCCTCCTTTCACACCTTCATCCACTACACACATTCCCTTGACCAACACTTTAGTTTCTGCCATACCTATTACCCCTGTTGTACCAATCGTTCCTGTTGTCCCGTTTATCCTTGTTAATCCTATAAACCCTGCCAATATGGCTAATAGATATGCGTCCCTGCAGTTACCTGCTAATGCTGCGGCTCTACCTCATGACTACCAATACAAAATCTCATATTTTGACTCCACTGGCCCTTTCACAGCTATTCAGCATGCCAGAAGGATGCAAGATCATTTTGAGAACTATGAAATAGATGATGACAGTGTGAGAATGAGAATTTTTCTTCAGATCCTGACAGGTGATGTAAGAACCTGGTTTAGATCACTTGCTGTAAATACCAGAACAACTCCTGATGAGCTTTATCAAGCCTTTACTAATAGATGGGAAAAAAAGAAAGATCCCTTGCACATACTGGGTGAATATGATACAATCAAACGAGGTCCTCAAGAGACCGCTTTGGAGTATTGTGCAAGATTCAACAACGTATATAACGCAATACCACAAAATTTAAGACCTCCTCCTGATTTAGCTTTGTACAAATTTCCTGATGGTTTTGACCCTGATATGGCATATCAGTTAAAGGAAAGAGCCCCTGAAACCCTTGAAGATGCCCAAAAAGTTGTTTTCACAGTAGAGGCTAACCTAATTGCCAAAAGAAACATGGCAAGATTGGAAAACAGAACCACCTTCAAAGAAGAACCCTTAGTTTTTGATCAGAAACTGGATGCAATACTCACTGGTATGAAGAGGTTGGGTGATAGAGTAGAAACAGTTGAGAGAAAGTCATCATGGGAAGCACCACAAAATAACCCTATCAGGAGTCCCAATTTTAGGAGAAATCAAAACCCAAACGTTGGCAAGGCCAGTTCTGATCCAGAGATAAGACCTCCGTTCCAGGAAAACTGTACTGAAGCATCCACTTCAAATGAGCAAGTAGATGACACCCACATTAACCTAATGGGCCTGAATGACGAGCAACAAGTTTTTCTGAGTCATGAAGATCATAAGGATGATGACATTAAGCAGTTCCAAACCAAGTTAGGTGAGTCATTTGACTTTAAACAAGGTTATGACACAGCTGTTTATGAAGTTCATAAGCAATACAAGCTAAGAAGCAAAATTGTAAATATAACACAGCCTGAAAAAGCAAAGGATAGCCTGTAGCCCAAAAGAGCCATAGTCACAGAGCCACATGACAAAACTGATTAAGTTACAAATGAAGTAACCGTTGAAGAAGTTACTGAACTATTTTCCTCAAAACAACAGCCAATGGCTGCATCACCTTTGCAGCCTAATCCAAGTAATACTCCTCAAGAGATGAGTAAAAAGGACAAGCCTCAAGATCAAGATAAGAATCAAGAAGAAAACTTAATGAACAAGGAAAAGGTTTGTCACCCCAATACAAGGATCCAATCTGAAAGAACCTTTGACTTAGAAGCTGAATTGGCAATTGAGATAGCTATTCCCTCTTTCAGAACTAGCCCAAGCATGGACATTTTTACAAAAACAAATCAAGAAGTCCCTTCAACTTACTCGTAATAAAGATATGTCAATGTGGTTAGAAGTGACACCCCAGAATTGCCTTTTCGGTCCA
>APFE031711399.1:254248-345940 GCA_000404065.3 Pinus taeda
ATCCATGTCAAAGAGCTGTTCTCAGCCCCTCAGGCTCAGTATTGTTCCATATCACCCCTGAGGCCATTAATGAGATGCTACACTTTCAAACTGAAAAGCCCCTAACTCCTCTCTCCATCAATGACTTGATAAAAAAAGGGGGCAAGCTGTCCAGTGCTCAGATCATCAAGATTAATCAGTTATTTATTCAGCCAAAATTTGAAGCTATGAGCACCACCCTTCCTATAGCATATCAATATCTCAATGAGCTGGGCAAAATGCTTGTAGATTTGATCAGTTACATCCTGGGTTATGGGACATATGAGGATGTTGATGAAACCATTATGGCCATGCTGTCCATATTCTCCCCTGTAATGCCTCTTGCTGTGCAATATGATTTTGCTACATACATTGCCAATAAGATTCATGAACAATTAATGAATCTAGAAAGGGAAAAGGTGTTTAAATATACTAGGTACATCTTTCACTTGTTCTTGTTTCATCAGCCTGATGCTTTCCCTGTTCCTCTCAAGAAGCTAAATGCCCAGGGAAACCCAAGGTCTGTAGTGTTTTGGTCTTCAATCTTTCATCATATATCCTATTCACCTTACACCTACTGTGAATTCATAGACCTTTTTATCCATCTAGTTATGACTTTGTTATTGGGTGTCCCTCCTCCCAGATTGACAGATGAGATGCAAAGGATTCTTCACCTCTCAAAGGCCTACAACATTGGTGATTTGTACTTTTACCAACACCATACAGTAATCAGAATATATGGCTGTGAGTTGAACCCTTACAGACTGACTGCCAAGATATGTCCCTATGAGACTTTTTGCCCTAGAGTATTTTAGGCAGTTTGAAAATGCAGACTTTGTCCATTCCCAAAGTAAAAACAAGAAGGTGCAACTAAAAGTAAGGAACCAGCTAGGCCCATTTCTATACAACAAAAGGGAGGAAGGATGGAAGGAAGCAGATTTGATCCTAGAGACCCTCAAACTGCAAACCAGTTTCAAATGGGTACCTTATGACCCTAATCATTTCATTTCCCTCAGGAGGGTAAAATACAAATTGGGTGGCTACGCTCACGTGAGACTGCCTCATATTGAGAAATATGCCAATTAATTAAGCTGGAAAGAGGGCACTCTAGAAGAGACAATGATAGAGAGCAAATGCTACAAAGAGAAGCAAAGAATATTGAGAAAGAGGCTGACTTGGAAACTTGTGGGCAGGTTTCCTCTTCCTATCAAAGGCAACTTGGAGCAGCTGCCTCATCTTCTACAGCCCAACAGCAAGCAACCGGAACTACCCAACAGGAATCAAGCAAGGATAAAGGCAAGCAAATGGAGCAGGAACAACCACCTCCTATGACAAAACAACAAGCAGAAAAGCAGGCAGAACAACAAGAAAAAGGGCAAAAAGAGGGGCAACCAATACAACAAGAACAAACAGCTGAAGCCCCAATATCCACTGAGCAGCAGGCTCAAGAGAATGTGCCTCCTAGGCAAGAAAAGACAGTGGAGGCCTCAGTGCTGCAAACTCCACAGAAAGAAGAAAAGGGAAAGAAGAGGGATAGAGAGCAGGAGACCCCCCTCACCACATCCACAAATCAAGGGGAGAAAAGGCAGAGAATGAATCCCCTCTCCGAGGAAGAAATGCCTACTGGGCAATCATTGGGCATGGGCACACTGAGCACGGAGATATCTGCTAGTTCCTTTCAGCAGGAACAAGAAAGAACCCTTGGAGGAGAGGTCAGCTCCTCAAGTCAGCAAAGGAGAGTTGAGATAGGCATCAAGCAACAATTCATTGATATTAAAAGGAGAAATGAGCCACTCAGGCTCCAGATTTACAATCAGTTGCTTAAGATGGCCCCTACCAATCAGTAGAGGCTTATGTCAGCCTATGATATAACAGAAGGGAAAATGACTATGAGTCATTTCATGCCAACCATGCTGCAGCCACAGTCAGCTGCAGACTATATAAGAACCAACCTTGAGGTTCTTGCTGAGGACATCCACCCTATGGACCAAATAGAACTTCACAAGAAAATGGGTGAGATGGTCTATTCAACACTGGCAGATAAAACATTATTGGCAAATAGGTTGGAAAACAGCCTGAACAATACAGTTGCCCAACTTGAGTTGGAGAAGGCATCCTCTCAGGCCAAAGACAACAAGATCAGGTCTTTGGAGGATATAATCATAGAGCTTAGGCATGACCCAAAGGATCCAAAAGCTATACAAACGCTGCTGAAAATAAGAGATGTAGACCTTGCAGCTCTAAGAAAGAAGATTAAAATCCCAGCAACCATTCACCCTCAAACAGAAGAGGTTGCCCAGCAAAGACAGGACCAGGATGTAGCAGCATTGCTGGTAGCACTGCACAAACAGCTAGTGCAAACATAAGGGAAGTTGGAGGAGACAGAAGCTGCACTGCAGGCAACCCTACATCAGAAAGAAGGAGGTCAAACTTCTCATCCCCCTCCAGAGATCATAAACCTTGAGGAGCCCCCACAGACTACTGCTCCTCCCACAAAGCAGACATCTCCATCAACATCAAAATCAGCACCAGCACCAACCTCAGAGCACGCTCCGAGCCTTGATATGCAGAAGTTGATGAGTGAAATCAAGGTCTTAGAAACCCTAATGACAGAGCTGAATGAAGCCAAGTAGAATTTAGCTAAGCTTAATGAAAAGTATGACAAATCCAAGCAGAATGTAGCTGAAAAAGGGAGAGAAATAAAAGCTCTCAAAGAGAAGATAAAGGAGCTGGAGAAAGAGCTCACCCTTGACAAAGTGGTGGCTGAGGTCAAGACAGTTTTGTGGACCCACATTGGCCAATCAATAACAGATCAGTGGCAATATATTGAGACTATCCATGAGCAAATGGAGCTCATAGGCAAAGCATAGAAGGAAGTCCATAGAGCAAGGGCATCTCTAGGAAGTATGCCTGAGATAGCCAACAGAATGATCAACGTTCAGAATAACCGCACAGGTCCTCAACTGGCAGCAATAGGAATCTCCAACAGAACTGAAACCATCCAGCTGATAAAGAGGGTCCTCACATTGAAAATCCTGGTACAAACATTGGATAGAAGAAGCCAGGACATGCAAACAGAAGTCAATAGATTCATGGATAAGTTTGCAGCATTACAGGGCAGAGGTCTTCCTGGCTTGCTGAACAGCGCAGGGAGGGAGACTGCTATCACATGAGATTTATGCAAAAAGGGTGAACAAATTTGCCACCAATCAGATCAGTCAATGATCAATTACTTCAGAGGTAACAGGGCCAGCATCTGGGCAAAGTCTCTATGACAGAGTAGAGAACTTATTTTTTATTATGAATGAGATCAGACATTTATTTGAAGTGCCTCCAAACTTCTACAAATACACAGAGGCAGATGAAACCTTAGATGCAATTTTGAGACATCAATTGCCTACACAGGAGTGGTGGACCAAAATGATACAATTGTTACTGTAAACAGGAGGCTTTCATCAAATTTTTTTCATCAAAAAACATAAGTCATCATGATCACAAAATGTGATGCATACACTATGACTAGAGAAGAGTGGAATGAGCCAACTCAGCAGGAAGATTCGGCCACTAAAAGCAACACTGACAGCTACAGGTAACAGGGCCGAGAAATCTACAGCATGACAAAGCATAAAGACACGTCATTCAGCATTAATGCAGAACGCTCAACCGACTCAGTGGCCTCCAAAGGTCAAGAAGATTTCTGACAGAATTAAAGACTATTTATTTTATATTTAGAGCAGCAATAACTTCCTTATATGCTATTTTGTAAAGTTGGTGAGCATATTTAATTTATCAAGTGACTCAGCGGTTCAGATATTTTGTAAAAACCGATTGTATATATTCCCCCTTGCATAAGCTTGCAGGGGTGGTTGTTTCTTGTGAAAAAGGAGAACTCGACTGTAATTTCTAGAAGAATAATAAAAACAAAGCTTGGAGTTTACAGGAATTGGGTCTTACTGATGCATGCTGTCTTGGAACCATTGAATGCTACAGGATTCTAGTGCTATGGCTTAATATAATAAGTGTTCTCTATCTTTGTTAATGTTTTATTATTTGTTTAACTCACATCTCTCATATGTTGTTCTAAATCTAGGAAGAAAGAAAAAGAATAGCTGAGGATTTGTCCATGGAGACACCCTGATCTCAATCTGTCTTTACTATAAATGTTTTCTATGACTTCAGCTCTTTAATTAGAATTCTTAACTGCTCCAATAAACCCTGAATATTTCACAGTTACTATTTAGTAATTCATGTATGCTACTAAGTAGAAATTGTTGTTCAAATTGTTATCACACTGTTCGTAATTCCATTTCCCACTGTTTCACTCACTAATCAGAATTTATATTAAGAATAGCCATATAGCCTTGCAGCAAAACTTTCTCCATCACAGGCACCAGGACTATCTCAGATTTCTGACTCCATATGCCCAATGGACTAGCATCTTTCACACATTTCATGCCCTTCTCACAACAACAGTTCATAACCAAAGTCTCAAACAAAAAACTGAAACTTATAACTAGCCTAAATCTTCACAAAACAGAGCTAAAACTTAAAGAGAGAGCCCTCTCTAATTATAGGTAGGCTAGGACCTATACTCCAAAGCTTGGTTAGTGGTTACCCCGGCCGTATTCCCTTGGGAGTCATCGGGAACAACCTGGGTGTTAACAGCAGGATTGATGTGTTCTCCTGTGAGGACAAGATTGATTAGTTCTCCTGTCGAGGCATCCTACCCATGCAGTCTGGGACTCATGGGAAGTACCTCTTATCTGATCAATGAGCAGGGAAATGAAGTTAGGGACCATAGTAGTACCGATGGACGCATTGTTGTATCTACCGTACTCCCTACGCTAGGATGACCTTCATTGAATTGGGATTAATGATACTAGTCTGGGACCAGTGGTAGGAGTGGTACATTCCATGAAATTGACTTTGGGTCAATTGTTATTGGTTTGGGACCAGTGGTACGCACTCTGATACTGACTTTGAGTTAGTGGAGGATGTTACTGGTCTGGGACTAGTGGTAGGAGTTGTACTCACTATGACACTGACTTTGCATTGGTTGAGACTGGTCTGGGACCAGTGGTACATACTCTGAGATTGACTTTGAGTCAGTATGATACATCCTCGATCATTTCTTCTTATTCATAATTCGGACAAAAGTAGAGTAGAATACAACAATGCAAGAGCAGAGCAGAACATAGCAGAGCAATACAGATCAGTACAGGGCAGAACAAGACAAAGTAGAACAGGCAGAATAGAGCAGAGCAGGGCAAGGGTCAGGCTGTACAGGGCAGTGCATTTGATGGATGAATAGTAGCGACCAACAGACAGATTGCAAATGAAGCTCTCCCTAGTTGAGAGGGAGTGTTAAATTGGAAACTAGGGCCAAACTTCATGTGGGTCATCTTATTCATGGATAATAATATTTTTATTAGATTCCTCTCATTTAGAGGTGTAGGATTGATCTAAAGATCATCGATTCTGATAAGTATTTATGGAGATATGAATTTATTTTGATTATGGAATTATTATCAAGCCAACCTACAACCATATAGGCTCAGAAGCCCAACATTCACATCTATTCAAACATCATCAGTTGTGTATAAATACAAGAGGACTTTTCCTCATTTTCACTTACTCATCTCATCGCATCTCTCTCTCTCTACTGAGCAGAAAAGAGTCTCTTCTCTACTATGCAGAAAAGGGTCTCTCCCTCAAACATGTGAAGCCAGAAGCTACTGAAACTGAAGCTACAACTGCAGAAGTAGAGTTTGACCTACGTGGACCAAAATATCTCCTCATCTGAACTATGTTGTAGGTTCATCTGAACCTCCTCTAAAATCCGCAACTTTTGGTGGTGGAATCAAGTCAATCCGACGGACGGTTTGCAAGATATCGACTGCCCTAGTTTGAAGGAAGCTGCTGAAACTGAAGCTGCAACTGCAGAAGTGAAGTTTGACTTGCATGGACTAGAATATCTCCTCATCTGAACTACATTGTAGGTTCATATGAACCTTCTCTGAAAGCCGCAACTTTTGGTGGTGGAATCAAGCCGATCCAACGGTCGGTTTGTGAGATATCGTTTGCCCTAGTTTGATGATGAAGCCGCTAATGTTGATGCTGCTGATCTAGGGTTTGATACTGCTGATATAAATCAGATTTATTGTACTATTTCTCTCTACTGAATTATTGAAGATAAAAGAAGATTTGATCAAAGGGTTTCCCCACACATTGTGGGATTTGTCCTTAGCTAACTGCCACATCTTGTGTCTCTTGTCTTGGCTTGTTTTCTGTCGAACATTTAATGGTCTATATGCACTTTACTTTATGTACATGTGATTTCTAAGCTGTGGAATATAATAAGAAAAACAAGTAAATTGTTATAAGCATAGAACATACCATAACTTAACACCTTTTGTATCATTTTATTTTCTTCTTGTCACTTCTTATTCACATGCATATCTTATTTTTGTTTCTTTGTATTTTTGCATTTAGTATTAATGATTTCTTATTGTAGGATTGGGTTAAATGGTTGATGAGTTCTTTTGCAAGATCACAAGAATCATTTCATCCTTGGAAAAGCTTTGGAAGGTCATAGTAATCATTGAACTACTTGGATTAGTTTGCTTATTCCCAAATCTATATTTCTGGAATTGCTTTGTGGTAAATACGAGTAAATTTTTGCTATTTTTTAGAGCATTCTAACAAGTTTCTATCAAGTTTATTCCACTTGCATTATATCACAAAAATATTCTATTTAATAACAAAATTTACCCCATTTCATTTTCACTTGATTAGGTTAGGCATTTGATAGCTTTACAAGCTCACTAGTTCTTGAATTTATTTTTGAGTGATTCCACTTGGAATGGAGACCTAAGACATCCTAGTAAATAACAAAATTTGTGCCATCCAATTTGGATTTGATTTTCTAGGTCATTTGATGAATTATAACTTCCTATAGTAAATCTGTAACATATTGTAGTTTCATTTAGTAGTCTTCCAACATGCATTTACTTGCCCATATTCACTCAAGAAGCTTGATTATTGTCCCTTAGGGATGAATGAAGACTCCTAGGCTCTAAATCAATTATTAGGGAATACTAAAGACGACTTAGGACTTGCCTCTTTACCCATGCAAAACATTTCAGTGATTTGGGTTAATGGAAAAATTTATGGATTGGATAATACAATGATGATTGTCTTGATTACCACCTCCAATGAACTCTATTATTGGATATGAACTCTTTGAAATGTAATGGTTTACATTTAGTTCATGATCTTTATGCAATTAGAATAGGTTTATTTCCTTGTACTTTCTTTCTTGCAATAGGTTAAAGTTTCCATTTCGAGCATTTTATTTTCTGCAAAATGTTTAGGGTTTGATTTCAGTACATGCACTCCATTACATCATGACAACAAAGGAATGGCACATTGTATGTTGCACATATAATGTCGATACCTCTTAAGTTTGTATGAACTCTAGGTTGATAATTAAAGTTGGTAGCCTTGGGAGTTGCAACATTCTTGTTGCAATACCAAGGCTCATCACTTTTTGGCGCTATTTCTATGGAGGTGTCAAAGTATGCATTGTTTTCTTCCCGAGTAGATTCATTTGTTTTTACTTTTTGTAAAAAAAATAAAAATTTCATTAGGCATATTTCATTTCAAAAATAGAGAAGTGCATCGCATTAGTGTTTTCATTCAATCATAAAAACATAAAATTATTCAACACCAACCCACCCACCCATTTGGTCACGTGGTGCAGTAAAAGCCACATCACCATTCATTTTTGCAGGTAGAAGAAGAAGAGATAACAAAGAAGGTAGAAGAAATGGATGGAGATGATGACAATCAAGATGATCTTCTCGTATTCCACATTCAAGATACTAATGTCAGCGTGCATATGAATAACATCCCTCCCCCTTTTCTTCCAAACTTTCATCGTCTAAGGTGAGAGGATTCAGAAACATTTCTCCTTGAATTTGAAAGTATTTGTAGATCTTATGGTTACTTGTTGAACATGCAAAAATTGAGATTGTTTCTGACAACATTGAAGGATAGAGCTCTTAAATGGTTCATGAGTTTAGGGACTAACTCCATAAGTTCATGAATTAAGATGTAAAAGATATTTCTAGAAAAATATAAAGATCAAGATCTTAAAGAAGAAATATTTAGAATGAATAAAAAAGAAGATGAGAGTCTCGAGGATCTAATAGAGAGGTTCATGTATAATGTTAAGAGGGAGAAAACACATCATTTAGGATCTGACACACTAAAAACCCTCTTACTTGGAACAATTAGGGATGAGTGGATCGATCTCCTTGATCTCATGAGTAGAGGTGATGTATACCAATTATCATTTGAATAAAATTGTGAAATATTCAAACACATATCAAGAGGAAGGGAAAGAGCAAGTCAATCAGCATCAAGATCGGTAAGTCAAGCTAAACTTGGAAATTTTCTTGATAACTTTAAAACAAAAATTCTTGGCAATCTAAGTGAACAAGTGTAAATGTTAAGAATGCAAGATGAATAAAAAGAAGATGTTGATATTTGTGTTGTCCATGCAAAATCACATAAGGTTAAATATTGTCCATGATTACCAAGGTTGAAAGAAGTTTACCAAGAGGAAAATGGAGCAATTCAATCACTGAAGCATTTATGTTATGTAGCTCCAAGACGACCATGGAAACCTAGTCAACCTAGTATGATGCAAGAGCCTAATTCACAATTTCAAGGTTATGCATATCCACCTCAAAGTAATTGGAACACACCCTTTCCTTGGAAATATTGGCCATCTCAACCCCAAAACCAATCTTGGCAACAAGGTTGGCAAATAACTTATGGGAGCCATCCATAATATCCTCAATTTTTTCCTTAATATCCTCCATACCAAACCCATTTTATCCCTACCATTCACTTCCACCACAACCACAACCCCAACCACATCCATCTCAAATATCCACTTCCACTCAACTATTTGTACCACCATTTCCAAACCCACACATTGAAGTAGCTCAACCCACTTACAATGCTAAAGTACAACACTTCCAAACATTTCCTCTTGAGCTAAATGGTATTCACCATAGCTCAGGAATAACTTTACAAGAAGGATATTTTGTTGATTCTATTGAAGGACAACATGCACAAAAAGAAGGTTCAAAATAGAAGATCAAGGAATCATGGGCTGCACTTGATGAAGAGCAGACATCAAAATCAGAGATTGAGAAAGCTCCCTCATGGTTACCATCAAATCCTCCATGTATTCAAGAAAACAATCAACAAAAAGAGGAATATTTGAAGGCCATGGTAGAAGAAGACATGAAGAATGATTCAGATAAGCAAGAAAACCAAGGGCATCAAAGTTATATTGAGGTTTGGTTCCAGAAAATCAACACGATGGAGCATCACTATCTTCTTCAACTATGTTTGATCATTTCAAAGTCAAATAATTTGGTATTTGAAATCCAGGTACATGTCAAATCATATATTGCAAGACTACACATCAGTTTATCTGTCATCTTGATGTGCACATGGCTCCATTAAAAGTATTCCTATACTTGAAAATGATTTTGTTTTCAAGTAGAGTAGCATAGAAAGAAAATAAAAATAAAAATGAAAAATAAGATAAAATAAAATAAAAATCTCAGGTGAAAACCTCCTTTGAGGTGCATGAGATTGGCTCATTGTTTGAAAACCTCCATGAGGCAGTCAATGGGTTGGAAAAAAGATAAAAAAGGAGAAAAAGAAAATATCCTAGGTGAAAACCTCCTTTGAGGTGCCTAGGTAGGCCTACTAGTTGAAAAACTCATTGAGGCGGCTAGTAGGCCTAGAAGAAAAAAAAAAGAGAAAAAATAAAAAATAAAAAATAAAAATCTTTGCTCCATGTATGAATGTAGGTGCCCTCCACCATCTGCAAGCAAAAAAAACAAGTTGGCACCAATAAAAGAAAAAATTGGTCAAAATTCTAGTCAAAAGAAGTCAAATTTTGACTTTCTCCTCCTTTGCTCAAATGCTCCAATAGGACCAAGGCCATGCTAATCCATCACCCTCATCTATTTCCACTATCCACTCATCATTCCCAAACTTCTACCACTCATTTTCCTTGTTGTCCCGAAATACTACAAGTAGACTTTGTTTTACAACAGGAAACATGAATACATAAAGCAGAAATTTATTTTTGTCATATCTTAAAAACCATGCATCCATTTATCATGTTGTTTAAGATGGAGATGCATATGGACGATGGTAACATGCTCACGAGATTTCAGCAAATTCAAGTGCATAGTTTTTGAGAAATTGGCCTCCATCACCTACAACCATTTTTGAATTTTCTCCATATTCGCCCATCCATTTAAAAATTTGTTTCATGTGGATATACATATAGATGATGGTAACATGCCCAAGAAATTTAAGCGAATTCCAGTGCACGTTTTCAAGAAATCGACCTCCATCAACTTCAACCATTTTTATTTTTTCTTGAGATTCGTGTATTCATTGGCCAAGATTTTTTTATAGGGAGGTGCATAAGGATGATGGCAACATGCTCAGAAAATTTCAAGTCAATCCATTCTACCATTTGGGAGATATGGACAAAACAAGTCTGCTACAAGAAGTTGTCCTGAATTACTACAGGAAGATCCTGTAGTACTACAGGATGGTCGAGAAGAAGCTACAAGAGGCAATATCATTGGAGAAATGGGTCAAAGGTCATGTATTCTTTAGGGAAGGTTGATATAGGTCCCCCAACACCAGTTTTGTCATTAATCCACTCCATCTAACCAAAATCCATCTTCAAATTCCACTTTTCCTTACATGAAAGAAAAAAAATGTCATCAACTTTTCCACCGCCTACACCACCTCTTGATGATTTTAACCTTGTCCTTATACCTCTTATGACTTTACATCAATCCCATATGCATCAATGAGGTCTCGAAGTGGAATTAAATGACTGCTACAGAAAGAGGATTCCTCCTATAAGTAGCTTATATAGTTACAACATATTTCACCATCAATTGTTTTTTCACTCACACAGTAGAAGATCTAGCCACCTTGAGCAACATGAAGCCATTTCTGAAGATTGAAAAGGGGGAACACCCTCCTTAGGAAGCAGTCCATCCACTCCACCAGCAAAAGATTGAACACTTGAAAGAAAATTGCACACAATAACCTTATCAGTCAAAGAATCAGCAAGCTATGAAGACCCATGCAGAAGCAAGCAAAGAAAATTAGAACCTCCAGGGAAGTAGGGATCAATCATCAACTCAACAGCAACATGCATGCCTCTCCAACGACTATCAAGTAGGTACATGTATGCACTATTCTCGATATCTTCTCTTGAGCATATTACAGTTAGAAATTTGTTGTTAATGCATGAGATATGAGATTTTATAAGCTAAGGATGGGTCAACATTCTCAGCTGCATTCAACTAGTTAATTGCATCTCACTCCTTCACTCATGCAATGTGGAAAAGCCAAATTATGAAGGGTGATTATTTCGAGGAATGGGGAAAACAGTTAAAAGAAGAAATTTCAGTGAAGGACAAGTCACCGCATCACTCCAAGCCCTCCATCCACTTCATATCCACTATTTATCCATCATTCATCCATCCCATTTCATAAGAAAAAAATTAATATTTTTTCAAGAACAAACCCTACACTCTATCTCACCCTGAAAATTTCTTGAAAAAAAAACAAACAAAGCATCCTCTCCATTTTCACAAACCTACACTTCTCTCTTTGGGCCCTAGCATCATCTTCCAAGCCCTCTACATCATTCCTCATCACTCCCATATAGTTAGAAGACCGTGAAAGAGGAGTAATGACTGCTATAGGAAGATAGAATGTTGTAACAAGAAGGAAGAAATGAACAAATTGTGATAAAACAAAAAATGGAAACGCCTAAGATAGACCTAATCAAAATAGAGAACTTCAAGGCCATTAGGCAACCATCTAGGTCACAAAATAGAAGAAGAAGGCGACAAAAGGAAATAAGACATTCACCATCAAAGCAGAACTCAAACC
The DNA here is from genome assembly GCA_000404065.3 of Pinus taeda. Taxonomy (NCBI): domain Eukaryota; kingdom Viridiplantae; phylum Streptophyta; class Pinopsida; order Pinales; family Pinaceae; genus Pinus; species Pinus taeda. Next base: position 266,288 of record APFE031711399.1, read on the forward strand.
GTAGTGATGAAAAAGGGCATTCCAAAAGGTTTCTAATCTCTTTCTAGCTTTTGTCCAAGTCCTAAAAGATGTTATAAAAATGGGAGAAAGGCATGGAAGTCAATTTGAGGGCCGACCGTAAGATCATACTATCATTTCTGCTCAAAACGGGTTCAAACAGGGTTTCATGTAGTTTTAACAGGGTTTCCTATAGTTTTTACAGGAATTACTATAGGATGTCCTAGTTCACATCTAAAGGCGTTTTGAAGGTTTTAGAGGTGTGCAAATGGTGGAACAAGGTAGCAGAAGGTTGGAAAAGGATGTGGAAGACCTTGCCAAATTGAAAAATATTCAAGAACCCATCTTGAATAAGGGGAAGAAGGTAGGCTAATGGTCTCAAGAAACACTGTGATTTTTTCTATGCACAAGCAGTTTTGGAAAAATGAGTGAAAATGGAATGAAGGTTTCAAGGGAGAGGATATGAATGAAATGGATCTACAAGTCAACAAATTTCACTTGCAAAGAGGAAAGCTATGTTTTTTGCTTGAAAGACTATTAAACAATCATGAAAAGAACAACTACAATTTTTTGTTTTACCTTGTTGAACTTACAACCAAGATTCTTATGAGAAAGGATTGAGGAATGCACAAGAGAGAGGCCACGAAGGCCATGAATGAGGCACATTGAAGTCACTAAGTTTCTCAGAGGATGATCAACACTTTCAATAGAGGGGTATGATGGGCCTCTAAATTAGACATAAATTAAAGCCCATGCCTCTAAATTAAACATAAATTAAGGTCCATCTAACCATCCTTCAACACATTAAACCTTTATTTTTGCATAGATAATGTATTTTTAACTTTAATACATTCATTAGGAATGTTTATGAATAATTGCATATTTGTGACTAATATTATTTATTGTTGTGGAATATTGTGAGAATATTGGGCAGATTATGAAGATTTGGAGGATGAGATAATTTAGGGACTTTCTCCCTACTACAGGAAGATCAATATTAAATAATAAATCAACAAGATATTATGGAATTATGGCACAGATTATGGAGCTCCAATGATTGAGAAAATCTAGGAAATGTGTTCCCTGTATTTTAATGCAGATTCCTAGTATTGGGAAACAGATCCACTAATCAAGGTATTTTGGTGGGGAAAGCTTCCTCCTTTCATGGGGAATGATTCCTAATCATTTTTTATAAGCACGAAGTTGGATTTGCCTCTAGGAGTATATTTTTATTATTCTTCTTGTGGAGAGAACTCGTATTTTGGTAGTTCCATTGTCATTTCTTGTAAGGATGTAATTGTATTGATGAAAATAATGAATATTGGTGCCTGGCATGTTCAAATTCAAAGGCTTGGTCTCCTCCATAGGAGTCTGAGTTTACTTGGGCTTGGCCATCACAAGAGCCTCATAGCCCTTTTGTATCATTTTCTTTTCTTTTTGTCACTTCTTATTCACATGCATCTCTTGTTTTTGTTTCTTTCTATTTCTGCATTTAGTATTAATGGTTTCTTGTTGCAGGATTGGGTTAAATGGTTGATGTAATTTATTTTGCAGGATCACAAGCATCATTTCATCCTTGGAAAATCTTTGGAAGGTCATAGTAATCATTGAGCTACTTATATTAGTTTGCTTATTCCCAAATCTAGATTTATGGAACTCCTTTGTGGCAAATAACAGTAAATTTCTACTATTTTTTAGATCATGCTAACGAGCTTCAATCAATTTGATTCTAGTTGAATTAGATAAAAAAACATTCTATTTAATAAAAAAAGTACCTCATTACATTTTCACTTTATTAGGTTAGGCATTTGACAGATTTACTAGCTCACTAGTTCTTGAATTTCTAGATTTTAGACTAGTAATTTTCTGGTATTTTTTAGCATGGGTTAATAGAGGTATTTTTTAGTGATTCCACTTGGAATGGAGACCTAAGACATCCTAGTCAATAACAAAATTTGTCCCATCCAATTTGGATTTGATTTGCTGGGTCATTCGATGAATTATAACTTCCTGTAGTAAATTTGTAACACCCTGTAGTTTCCTGTAGTAGCCTTCCAACATGCATTTAATTGCCCAGATTCAATCAAGAAGTTTGGTTATTGTCCTTTAGGGTTGAATAAAGACCCCTAGGCTCTAAATCAATGATTAGGGAATACTAAAAACCACTTATGACTTTCTTCTTTACCCATGCAAAATATTTTAGCGATTTGGGTTAATGGACAAATTTATGGATTGGATAATACAATGATGATTTTCATGATTGCCACCTCCAACGAACTTTTTTAATGGATCTAAAATATTTGAAATGCAATGGTTTACATTTATTTAATTACCTTTATGCAATTAAACTAGGTTTATTTCATTGTACTTTCTTTCTAGCAATAGGTTAAGGTTTCCATTTCGAGTATTTCATTTTCTGCAATTAGTTTAGGATTTGATTTTAGTACATGCATTGCATTACATCATGACAGAAAATGAATGACACATTGTATGTTGAACATATAGTGCTGATACCTCTTAAGTTTGTACGAACCCTAGGTTGATAATTAAAGTTTGTAGCCTTGGGAGTTGCAGCATTCTTGTCGCAATACCGAGGCTCATCATAACCCGTAGGGAAAAGTGTTGGAAAATGTAGCTAGGTTCGGTCTTCATTAATGTCTTTGAGTCATCATGAAATGTACTTATCAAAAGAATACAGATTTTTGTTGTTGTTGTTGTTGTTGTTGTATCAATGACTTATTAAAGCATGGATTTCATGCTTGGGTCATCATTATACTATTCAAAGTCCCCATTGTGGACTCTTAGGATTAATATTGAGTTTTTAGAGACATTGTACAATTAAAGAGACCCTTATTGGGCTTTTGAATCATGTAATTTTTTTTACTATTGAGTCAAATATAATTTATGTATCCTCCACACCTAGTCATCCTATAATAGATCAAGTCGCCCAAGGACTCTAATTAGACCTCCTTGAAGCCTATAAGTAGAAGCAAGTCAAATTCATTTGGAACATCTCATCTCAAGCTATTTCGATATCTCTAAGGAAGATAGAGAAGTGCAAACTGGATCTAAGGAATAAAAAGGAAGTGCGAGTTGGGACAAGTCTAAGGAGAAGAACAAAATCAAAAGTTTGGAACCTCTCTCTCTCTATTTTCTTGCCCTAGTTTGGGAGATCTAAGTCTTCCAAATCTTTGTTGCTTCCTGATGCCAGAAGCTACAACATAGTTGAAGTTGTTGAGAAGGAAGTGCTCATGGAAAGTGGTTGAAGATCTGGGAGGCTAACTTGGTGCAGAGAGAAGGTTTGGTCTTTTTCTAGGGTGAAGAGTCTCAAATAATACTATTGAAAGGAAGAGAATTTTGACTAGGTTTTTCCCTCAAGGGGGGTTTTTCCCTGACATAGTGTCTACATCTTGTGTCTCTTGTTTTGTGATCTTCATACACACATAATATGGTAATTACTTGATGAAATATAAGATAATAAATAAGTAAAAAAAGCTAACATAATTCACAAGTAATTTTCAAGTAAGGAGAATCAAACCCTAATCTATTTGCATTGATTTTCCAGCATAGTATCAAAACTAAGGTCAAGAAAAGTTGAAGATCACTTTGTTGGAATATATTCTCCCTCTTTTATGAACTACATAAGAATTGGTATTAGCACTATTGGAAGCTAGATCAAGAAGGTCATCCATTACTTATACAGCAAGGTCAAAAGTCAAGGATTCTTAGCTGCTCTTATAGGTTCTCTTCATGATGACAATGCATGGATCATTGATAGTGGAGCATCAACACACATTACAAGAGAAAGTAAACAACTTCATACACTATCAAAGGAGCCATCTTCTCATGTAGTAGAATTGGGTGATAACAAAAGCTATGTTGTTAGAGGTCTGGGATCAACATCGCTGAAGCTTTAAAATTGATTGAAGCTGCACCTCAACAACATTCTATATGTTCCAGGTTTGAAAAATAATTTTCTTTCTATTTCTTGTTTAGAAGATAAAGGGGAAATAGTTGCTTTTGTTAATGGAAAAGTATTGGTTTGGGGAAATACTCTAGCATTGATAAACCTAGGGTTATTGGAGTTCATGAAGGAAGTATTTATAGAGTAATTACACCACCTCCTCAAGCTTTGGTTCATATGGAAATCAATCCCATAGAGCTATGGCATAGGAGTTATGGTCATCTACATTATAAGGCCATACCTACTCTTAGTCAATTGGTTCATGGTATCCCCAATATGAAGTTAGATCATGAGGGTGCGTGCAAGGGATACTCTTTGGGAAAACATACAAGAAAGCCATTTCCAAATAGTGAAACTAGCTCTAAATAGATATTAGACCTCATCCATTTTAATGTGTGTGGGCCCATGTCTGACAAATCACTTGGAGGTCATCTCTACTATGTAACATTCATTGATGGCCATTCTAGAAATAATATGGTTGTACCTTCTCAAAGCAAAAGATAAAGTATTTGATAAATTCAAAGGAGTTTAGGTTTGAAGTGGAAACCCTAACCAAAAGAAAGATCAAAAACCTAAGGTTCGACAATGGTGAGGAATACACTTCTAAGGAATTGATTTCATATTGTAAGGAAGTAGGTATTAAGAGGGAGCTCATTGTTCCCTATTATCCCAAAAAAATTGGATTGGCCGAAAGGAAGAATAGGTCAATTGAAGAAGGCATTCTAACTATGATCCTTGATCAAGATATCAAAATTATTATGGGGAGAAGAAACAATGATAGCCATGTACATTCAAAATAGAATTCCTCACAAAAGTATTAATAATACAACACTCGAAGAAGTATTCATAGAAAATAAGCCGAGTGTGGATCACCTTCAAATATTTGGAAATCCAACATATTTCCATGTTCCAAAGGACAAGCGAAAGAAGTTGGACTCTACAAGTATCAAGGGAATATTCGTTGGATATAATCTCTCCTCAAAAGCATATAGAATATACATTAAGGAATGAAGACACATTGAAGTAAGGAGGGATGTCATAATTGATGAAAATGAAGCATACAAGAAATTGAAGGATATTCCTATTGATTCTGATGATGAAGAAGTTCATCATGAAAACCCTACTACAAATTAAGAAGAAGAAGAAGAAGGACCAAGTGAGCTTATTCAATCGATGGTCATTCCAACCACAAGAAAAAGTTCAAATTGGTTAAAAGCTACATTAGAATATGTTGAAGGACATGAAGTTGCGAAAGGAACCTTCAGGGAAAGTAAGAGACTGAAAATATATTCTGGTTATGTTGCATACATGACAAAGTTAATTGAAACCGAACCATCTATATTCAAGGAAGTTTCTCATCAAGAGGTTTGGAAGAAAGCAATGTAGGAAGAATATCAATCCATCATGAAGAATGGTGTTTGGGAAATCATTCCTAGACCTAGTGAAATACTGGTTGTCACCTCCAAATGAATCTATAGGATCAAACATGTTGTTGATGAAAGTGTAGACAAGTATAAAGTGAGATTTGTGGTAAGGGATTTCTCTCAAAAGGAACACATTGATTATGAAGAAACCTTTGCTCCCACAACAATGTACACTACCATTAAATCTTTGGCTTCATTAGTTGCTACAATGGGTTAGAATATCCATCAAATGGATGTGAAGACCACATTTCTAAATAGGACCATTGATGAGGAAGTGTATATTGAAAAATCCGAAGGATTTGAAGTTAATTATAGGGAATCTCATGTTTGCTAACTTAAGAAGGCCATATATGGTTTGAAGCAAGCACCTAGGGCATGGTATGCAAGGATGGATGCATATCTACTTAGAATTGGGTTCATGAAGAGTTTTGTTGATTTGAATCTCTACATAAAGGTCGTGAATAATGAGCCCTTCATTATTCTACTATATGTGTATGATCTATTCATCATAGGTGTGGAGCAAAGAATTCAAGAATGCAAGAAGATGTTGGAAGATGGATTTGAAATGAAGGATCTAGGACTAATGCACTATTACTTGGGTCTAGAAGTATGGCAGAGCCCTGGGGGGATATATTTGGGGCAAGGAAAGTACATCATCAAGTTGTTACAGAAATTTAGGATGATGAATTCCAACCCGATGACTACTCCTAGGATCACCAATCTCAAGAATTTGAGGGGATTTGACTCTAATCTCTTGGATCCTACCTCCTATTGACAGTTGGTGGGTTTCCTAATGTATTTGGTAAACACTAGGCCAGATATATGTTTTGCAATAAAAACAACTTAGTCAGTTTCAGTTGGAGCCTCGTCATGATCACTCGATAGTTTCCAAACATATATTGAGATATCTTCATGGCACTATACATCACTGCCTAAAGTATGATAGTAAGGAAGTCAAGCTAATTGGCTTCACAAATTCTAATTGTGGTGGCAGTGAGACTGATGGACGGAGAACTATTGGAGGATGTTTAGTATGGGACCTGCTATGATCTCATGGATGAGTAGGAAGCAAGATCTCATTTCTTTAAGTAGCATTGAGGCAGAATATGCGGTTGCATATGAAGTAGGAAAGGAAGTTGTTTGGTTAAGGAATCTTCTAACAGTTTTGTTCGAGAAGTCTCTAGGTCCTACTGTGATTAATTGTGACAATTTATCAAGATGTCTGGAGATACCGTGTTTCATGCTAGAACAAAACATATCGACAATAAGTTCCACTTTATTAGGAACCTGGTGCAGGATGGGATTGTGAATTTGGAGTACATGTAAATAGATGAACATGTAGAAGACATACTAACAAAGGCTCTTCCTAATAAGAAGTTCAAATATCTAAGAAACCTACTTGGTGTGGTAGATATTGTTGATTGTATTGATGATAATAAATTGCAAGAGAGTTGTTGCGGCTTTGCGAGTGAAGCATTGTCTGGGAGCACATTTGGCCGACACTTTGGATTGATTTTTAGGTCCCAAAGTAGGGAAGGTGGCATGGGTTGTAGAGCTATGACCATGGATATGCACCTAAGTCCTTGGGTTGGTGTTAGCAAGTAAGCTTGATGCTACCTAGAGAGCCTAAAATCTTGAGTCCACCTTATTTCCACTTTGATATATTTCCTTGGTCATGAATCTAGTTCGTGGAATTGTGGTGCCTAAATTAATGAGAGACTAATGGATATATTGCCCTCGTCAAGAATATAGTCCATGGAATTGTGGTGCCTAAATTTCTTCATTGTTCATATAGGTTGATATATTCCATTATATTTGTATCTTATGAATACCTTCCTAGTTAAGAGGGAGTTTTGGAAAATGTAACTAGGTTCGGTCTTCATTAATGTATTTGAGTCATCATGAAATGTACTTGTCAAAAGAATAAAGAAACTAAATTTTATTGTATCAATGACTTATTAAAGCATGGGTTTCATGATTGGGTCATCATTATATTAGTAAAAGTCCCCATTTTGGACTCCTAGGATCAATATTGAGTTTATAGAGTCATTGTACATTCAAAGATACCCTTCTTGGGTTTTTGAATCATGTAAAAAGGTTTACTACTGAGTCAAATATAATTTATGTATCCTCTAAACCATGTCGGCCTAGAAGAGATCAAGTTGGCCTAAGGACTCCAATTCAACCTCCATTGAAGCCTATAATGTAACACATCCCATTTTTAAGAACTTAATTAGTTATGTAATGGCTGCAAAGACTATGCTAGTATGTGATAAACATGTATATTTGGATGTTTAAGTTTTTTTAATAAAGTTATTGATTTTATGATGGAAATTTCATTGGCTAAGCCTAGAGTAGAGGAATGAAACTTGCCAAAATCTGAGAGGAATCAGATTCATCATGATATATATATATATAATATATATATATATATATATATATATATAAATGCTAACCCAGTGGGAGATAAATACCAGGAATAAAAGCGCTGCAAATGGAAAAGGCAAGCTTCTGCCTTTTAGCTTTAAGGAAAAACATGGAAAAGGGCCTAGGATAAGGGGAAATGGAACCCCTGAAGGCAGGACACTGCCAAGGAAAAATCTGTGAACATGCTAATGTTAAATAAGCATTATCAAGGCAGAGTAGTGGTTACTCATGCTTGGAAAGTTGTCATAGCTGGGGGGGAATCAAAGGATTCAAGGTTGGAAGGCCTAGTGTTGTCAGCCATTGATTTTCCGATCTAAAGTGTATTGGTCAAAAAATTCTTAATTGTACTTGAATATTGTTTTGTATTAGATGCATGCTAGAGGTTAGTTACCAACTATAGTTTAATTATTTCTTCTCAGTTGCAGAGTTTATATAATCTGTGGGTAGCGTGCTGAACTTCTGCTGTATAATTTTATATTGGCTTAAATAAGAGCCTGTATGTTAAGGTTTCCAATGAATGTGCTAACCAATGTGGTCTCATTGAATGATTAGGTTGCATGTAGGAAATTTTATAGTTTCATATAGAAAATCTTGGATATATGCATTTTGATATATTTTATTTAAAAGTATGCAATTGGTGATGTATAGGGAATGTCAGGCAGACAAGTCTGTAGATGTTTCGATTAGGAATTATGTTCCTAAAATTTTGATTACTGTTTAATAAGTGTATCTTGGAAAATAGCTACCATCCATTTCAGGATTTCTGGTGAGAGACAGAGGATAATATGAAGGAGTTGTTTGACTATGAAGAAACATACCTAGCTGTTTAGTAGTCATAAAATATCCAAGGCAAACCTAGGATACGTCATACCTCACCTACAGATCTATAACTTAGCAAATCTGATGCCGTGAAGGCATGGTCTACTACAATATATAAAATGATTTGGAAAATTTTGTAGGCCAGGTGGCATAACATTAAAATAGAGCTACCATAACAAGATTAGAGTTACACAATAATTATTCAAAAGACACATATTATTACTTGCTCCTAGAAGATAAATGCATAAAGAGATTCAGACAAATTGGGAATATGAGATAAAATACTCCTAAAGGAAACGATACAATGATTACTTTTGTATATACATGCAGGATTTAAGTAAGCAGGTATACCTAGCATTAGAAGAAGGTTATGGAAACTAGGTAGGAAAAACACAATAAACCAACACCCCACAACCATAATATTTTGAAGAAAACATAAGACAATCTGTACAACAGAGATTTAACCAAAAGAATCAAGCAAGAAACAAGGCGTGATTAGTCCATCGACGTTCACACGGTGGTTCCATTATCATTTGCGTATAAGAAAAATTGGGCATATGGACCAAAAATAAATCTAAGTTAATTATAAAGACAAAAATTCCATCCATTGAATCTACAAACAAACTAAACCAAATATCCATAATCATAGGAGATTTCCAATTCAAACATTTAACAAAATTAGGAAAGATATGTCACAGTCTGGATCGAGTTTTGTATCTAAAGAAAATAGAGGGCCATACCAAAACAACCATGGCAACCCCACGGGGGCTTCACTGGGGGAGCAATACCATATCACGTGGGTTCATATTGGGGGATATTTATTGAGGAAAAAATGACATAATATATTGGGGGATATATAGGGGGTAGAGGGCTTTTATATTGGTAGGCATAAAAAATGGAGCCCAAAGTTCATGAAACATATAAAGGGGTATAAAAAATGTTACTAAAAAAATGGATACATACATTATGTAGTGAAAGTAGGGGTTTTTAAATTGGGAAGGTGTATTGAATTCGTATTGGTAGGGGGTTAAATAATGTGATTTTAGAGATATTTTCCAATATTTAGTCAAATTAAGGGTATTGTTTAATATGCAACGCACGTGATATGTCAGAGGTTCATTGAGTGAAACTCCCGTGGGTGACCCTAAAAAATCCTCATACATTTAACATAGTTTTTTCCGGGCCTCTCAAGTTGATGAATAAAGGTACAAATAAATATAACTGACAATTGAACCATGGGAAACTTAATCCCTCCAACCAAGGATGCACAATCGCTACCTGGTAGCAACAAATGTCTTTTCACTTAAAATTATAGAAGCCAAGGGTCGTGGGTAAAAACCCCAAAGAAAAAAATACAACCAAGTGAACCGAGCGCATATCAGGGTTCACTAAGTCGAAACTACACAGATATCCGTAAGTAGCAAGACAAATGCGATGGGGACAAAACGACAAGCAGCACACCGAAGGAGAACCCATGTGGAGAGAAAGTCACCAACTTGTCAAGTAGACAACCATCACGACGTAAATACTTTAGTCTCACGAAATTGTGTGTCATATTAGTCGTTCTGGGGTGTACCTAAGACAAGAACAAGCACACCCATCAGTAGAGAAACCGAAAGACCAGTATAACTGTAAACCGATACAAATTCTGTTGAAAGGGAGGGATTTTTTGGGGGTTACCTGTTGAGTTGTAAGAACCCAGAACCACTCTCCAAACCTGCAAGAGAAATCACATGGACTAAAACCAAGAAGAGAGGGAAATTAACTCTACAAATGGGTTACTCAAATTCTCAAGGAAAATCTCACCTAAGTCTAGGGTAGCATCATTCAGGGGGAGGCGTGACAGCGAGGGAGTCCTGGCATTCCTTTTGTTAATGAGGTAAAAAGAAAAAAACAAAACGAAATTTAACCAAAAGCTAAATTCAAGTGATAAATGAAATTAAAGTTAATGGACTATGAACAGAATGCCAAAGATTACCCTATTCCGCATGGAGTGTCTGCCACATCGAGCCGTCACTATGCAAACTTTCACTCTTTTATTAAAATGCTAAAGGTAGAAGGAGGAATTGTTAGATGCAAACTCTGTGAACATGGAAGGGTCGCAACATAACAGCCCTGTATGCGGCAAGGAAGAAATGACAAACCCCAACATAGAAGGCAAACAAAACGAGGTTAGGGTTTGGTGAGAAAATCTGAGCCGTAGAACAAATCATGGCAGATCTAGGGAATTGAAAACCCCCTCGACAAACTCAATGTTGGGGATGCGTGCTTGGGGAACGGATGCACATGATTCAATTCAGTTGAGATGGCAGAGGTTACACATGGCGTTGCAATAGCATGGTGTATTTCCCTGTTCCGTATCACAACAAATGAATGCGTACAATTGTGATACACCAAACTCCATTACCCCACGAAATGTGAAAAAAAAAATAACGCTACCACTACGGGAAAGAGGTTGATGTAAAGGGTTATGGGGTAAGGTGTAATAGGTAGCAAACAAAGTATAAACATATACCTATATAGACCTTAACCACATTGACACCCCCCATCACCATAACTAAGGTTACTTGTGCCTTACCTATGCAACCAAGGATCGCATTATTCAACATTGACGGGTAGAGTCTTAGGTATAGAAAGTTTAATATGGGGGTGTAATAAGTTTTTAGAATAGTATAGATTACAAATGTAATAAAGAAAGAAAAAAAAAATAAAAAAAATAGGGGATGTAAATTAGGTTCATTACAAATGGTATTGGAGCACATTTTTACTTTTGAGCTTGTATATGGGCATTTATGTTAAAGCAAATTATGCACAAAGAACCAAATATATATATATATGCCTAAATTAATATGCCAACTATTCTTATTGAATCTGAATTGTGGTGTAGGTAAAAATTTAAATTTGAATAGTTATGGAAGGACCTCTACCGCCTAATACTAGAGAAGAGGAATTGTACGTGGAACTAGGGGGAACCGACAATACTGTTGTTGTAAGCTCTCAATTGGTGGAAATGGTAAAGACATTGCAATTGGAGTTAGTTCAACTCCGTAGCAGTAACGAAAATTTACTGAGAGCCAGTGAAGATCAAGAGAAGCTAATCCAAGAATGGACAAAGAAGTCTAGTCATAAAAGTGTAGACCAGGAAGGTACGAAGAAGATAGGATGTGACAAGTCGGGAAGTGGGGGAGAAATCGATCCCAAATCGCCAAGGGTGTATAAGAAGCGAAGGGAATCCGAATTACAATGAGAATTTAGAAAGATCAAGCCACCAATGTTTAATGGAGAAAAGGAGGAGGATGTAGAGGCATGGTTCTTGAATATAGATAAATATTTTCAAGTATATGAATATGAAAGAAATTTGAAAGCGCGATTGTAAATTTATCAATTGCAAGGTAAAGCCACCCTATGGTGGGCAGAGTGAAAGAGTGTTCAAGCGCTAGAAGAAAAAACAATATCGTGGGAGGAATTTCAGAAGCAATTCAAGGAGAGATTCTTGAGTGAGAGGTATTATGATGACACGGTGTTGGGCATGGAATCCCCCCAAGGCATGTTTTGGGGCTCAAAGCCCAAGTTTTGACTAAATCTTGTTGTAAAGCTCCGCGAATTGCGGGCGCGGCGCGTGAAAGTATGATAGAGTCACAGGGTTGTCCGCTCTAGTGTTGTAATGTAATGTCGGCTGGATAGACATACCCATGTTCCGCAAACCATGGGATTGTATAAATAGAGCGAGGCTCTAAATGTAGGAGAAGGAAGAAGTAGAAACAGGTCTAGGTGATTGAGTCGCAAGTTGAAGTGTGTCTTTGGGTTGTAGAGTAGGAGAAGGCTCTGCAGCTGAGTGCGCAGAGGCCTAATAGTCCACAGCTGAGTGTGCGGATCCCTGTAGCTAAGTGCGCAGGGTGAAGTCGAGTCTGTAACCAAGGAAGGAATTAATAAAGAGAAGTTTTGTATGATTCAATGTATCTATTCTTGGTTTAATGAATGATTAATATAATTTGGAAATATATTGTTTATTTACTGCATGCACCTGTATGAATGGTTTATATTGCTAAGTATACTTAAAGCACTCAAGAAGGAAAATCTATTTTAACTAATGTTGGAATACCAGTAAGGTCTTGGGTAATAACGAAGAGTGCGACGTTCAGCCCCCAGGTAGCACTGCACAAAGGCAATATATCAGGCTGTAAAGTACAGGAAAGTGCGCGAAGCAACCTGCACGTAGGGTCAAACCGCGAACCACTTGAACTCATCAAGCATATCCAGGGTGAGGAAACTGGGTTCTAGCACCCTCCCATACTACTTTGGGTGATACCTCAGTCCGTGCTCCGCGGACTATTTCCGAAAGGGCCAGTAGTACTGGGATTTGTTTGGCTAACTTAACTCTGAACCTGGGTCAGGCCCCAATAAGCCAACAAATGGTCCGTTGTTGGGATCAGGATCTGCATACAGAGGTTTGATGTCGTATCACTAGAATCCGAAAAAGAAAGGAATTAAAGAGTGGTTGGACAGAAAGATTCACGAGTTCACGGCACAGGAAAACAAGAATCTGCAATTATCAAAGGAAGAGTGGTTAGATTTCTACTTATATACGGAAATCCACAAAATTTTCTTTGCATCCTTCCCCTTTGAGTTGTACGAGTGGATCGCGAAGCTAGCAAACAATCAAGGAAAGTGTAGGCTCGACAAACCTATTGTCTGGACTCCTGAGTTGGTGCGCAGACTGGAAGCATTGGAAGATAAGATTGTGCGCACTGTGGATCACTGGCTCGATCGAATTATAGGAGGATTTATCACCGAGTTCGCGGTAGATACTTCAGTCAGCTATAGCGAGGTCGAACGACGCTTCCTCAAACGATCGCGAGGTAAGTACGTTAAATATTTGAACACTTGGATTAAGATGCTACTGTGTGAAAAGCGGGTTATACGAATAAATTGATGTTTGGGGCTACGGGGAGTGGGAGGATCTACAGAAACGAAGGTACCGCAGAACTAGAAACTAGCCCCTTTATTTCACCTCCACGAGAAAGTGAGGAAAAGCTTGCAAAGGTTTCACCAAGAAGTGCGATTAGTTTGATAAAGCAACAAATTATGCGCATACCACTTCCACCTACACCACTGGCAATTTCACCATCTTCACCCTCATCTTCGCCCACACCACCTCCACCACCACCACAGTTCAATATGGCAAACACGATAAAGCTGTCGATGTTCAAAGGAGTAGGGAATGAAGATCTGGACCAGTTTTGGTTCGTGGTAAGGGCTGTATGGGAAGCGCAAGGAGTCACGAATGACAATATAAAGAAAGCAACACTGGTCAGCGCTCTGCAGGATTATGCACTAACTTGGTACATTAAGCATTGCAATGACAATCCGAATGCAGGGGATTGTGGATATCCAAGCTACGCTAAACAAGGAATTTAGCAGGCCAAAATCAGAGACACAGTCGATCATTGGATTTAAGGAAATCGCGATGCTTCCAGGTGAGACCTGCTGGGAGCTGGATCACAGACTGAAGTGTATAATTCGTGAAGCCAATATGACCTTGATGGATGGGCAACACCACACATGGTTTGTAGCATCGCTAACGCCACATGTAAGGAACACGTTGTCACAGCACAAGCTAACCACTCAGGTCGAGGCCTTGGAGATCACGATGAGACTACACGAGACTCTAATACAAGATCCTCACCTGGGAGTTCAACAATTCCACGCACAGTTGAAAAAATTGTGCCTTAAGATGCAGAGTTTGAAACAAGATAGGACAGATCGCCCAGAAGCACGTAAGGAGGTATTGTGCGTAAAGTGCAAAGGCCAGGGACATGGCAAGGACCATTGTCTAGTCTTCGTGAACTACCTGGTGGGAGGAGGACCAATGCCATTGAGATAGAAGGCACAAGCAGGACTGAGCGCGAGGCCTCCATTATGGTGAATGATTTTTCAGGTAGGAGGGAAGCATGCTACTGATAACTGCCATCTATTACAGAAGTATACGCAGAATTCCCAGCAGTTGTTTTGTAATTTCTGTAGGTCAATAGGCCGAGCGCACCTGTAGATGTTATGAACTGATGATGGATCGGACTCCTAACTACAGAGTTCAAATCGAAACACGGGCCCTCGATCAAAATGTAGCGATGGCGTGCACTAGATTTTTGGGGCACAAGCGAGGTCGAGGTGGAATGGGACAAGGAAGAGGTCGGGACCATCTGATATGTTACAATTACGGAGGGCCAGGGCATTATGCCCGTGATCGTAAAAATCCAATGAGACCATCATGCTTATATTGTACCCAGTTTGATCATGAGACGAAGGACTGTCCCACACTGATAGCGAAGTTGTTTGATAAAGAAGCACTCCAACCTCCCCCGACTCAGAACCTGCAAATGATGAGGTCTGAGCCATGCGAAGAAGACCCGAATGTAAATATCGTGCTCCGAAGTGGTATCACGACAGGAGATGACAAAGGCAAGCAGCCCGAAGAGAGTGCCTAGGTTCGTAAGGCTTCGACAAAGGAACCAGAATTTAATTTGGAGCGCGATAAGGAGACATTCATGGAAGCTAAGAAGAGCTTCGCAGATGCCTCCACTTCAAGAAGTAAAGACAAAATGGAATCGGAAATGGACCCATCAATGCTCACTACATTTTTGGAGACATGCATGAAGTTGTTGTGCGACAGCAAAGCTATGAAGGGGCTGCAAGAACTCATCACTAGATGTGTTGGAACCACGTCAGGAGAACCTTGTGTAGTCCGGAAGCTTGGGAAGCACACAATGTGAACAGGAAGAGAGATGAGATTGACCACACAGATCGGGGAATATGAAATGGATCAAGTGATTTTGGATCTAGGACTGGACGTGAACGTCGTGCCAAAGCAGACATGGGAGCGCATGGGCAGGCATTGCAATGGTCTCCTATTTAATTGTGAATGGCGAACCAGCAAAAGGTCTTACCTATGGGAAGATTGTATGGAATAATGGTAGATATCGAAGGTGCGAGCGTGCTTGTAGATTTCATAGTGCTAGAGATTATTGATGACAACAATCCCTATCCCGCGCTACTGGGAATAGATTGGGCCACTGACATGAATTGAGTGATAAATCTAAAGAAGCACAAGAGGATTTTTTAGAAAAAGTCATTGCGCGTAGTGGTACCTTTAGACCCTGTGGAGGGATCACGCTACACAGAGCCAATGCGCAACTATGATAACGATGACGATCTAGACTGTATCTACAAGATAACTACGTGGGAGTAGGATTGGGTGAATCCAACAACAGATGGCAGACACTCGTGGGAGCACGAAAGCTCCTGCACCTCAAATTCAGACAAGGAAATAGAACGATGGTAGAACTGGTTACACAAGGTAACCACGTTCAACTATAACATGATGACAAGGTCGTTGCGCTACATGGCAATTGAGGTAAGAGATCTGCCTATGCATGATGGGTTGAGTAAGGTGGATGATTTCCTGAACAAATTTGAAGGAGAATTACCGGAACAACAGCGTTTCGACGCTTTGAAATGGGCACTGCGTGCTACGCCTGCGAGATGGTGGGGTACGCATCAAATAAGTTTTGAGGACTGGCGCGAATGTAGAAGGATGATGTGCATGCGGTTTGGAAAGCATCAGGTGTGGAGGAAAGACGAGTATGACAGACGAAACAGCCTGTGTGCCCACCTTTCCAGATGGGTACAGGCGTATGGTGCGCAACCTGCATGAACGCACACTGTCCTCGCGATAGGGAACACGACCGACAAGAAGGAGCAGGAAAGACAATGGCATGAACAACCCCTCTAGTTGGGACCATGAAGTATGGTAAGACCAAGCACGCAGAAGCATATTCATGCAAAAGCTTTTGACAAAATACGCGAAGCACTGAACACGGTCCACCATGTGAAATGAACTGATTAGGACCTGCGTGTACCAGCGGTTCTCTGGGCTTATAGGACCATGTGCAAAACCCTGACCGCGCGGGCACTTCTGAAGCTGAAGTACAAAGCAAATGTTGTAATCCCTATGGAGAATGCAAAGCCTAGTTCGCGCATAGTATAACCCCTAGATACGAGGGTTCGCAAAGCCAAGAAGGAAGGGATCACACAGCCACAAGAAATAGAACGCATGGAACTTGAGGAAGAAATTCAACAGGGAAACCTTAGACTCCACAAACTTGAAGAAGAAAGGGTACGGTTAAGGAAGAAAAGCGCCCTGATGGACGCGGAAGTCAAGAAGATGGAGGAAAAAATAAAGAAAGATTTTGTCGGCAAAAAGACCAGAATGGTAAGGCAGGGTGTGTGCGATCACAATGACAGGGTTAAGACCTATTGCTGTGAATTGATCAGTTCGATGCCTTAGCTTGGACCGCATATTGCTAAACATAATGACCAGGGTAGCGTGTTGCAAGTAATAAAGTACACGATGCCAACCATAATAGTAAAAGGTAGAGATTCTCCAGGCAACATGATGAATGATCGGATGAAACTTTTCACGGATGGTGCGACCACCTGACAAGCCGAGGGAAGGAAAATCTTAGCGCTCCAGGTAGTTGGAAGGGAGCGCGGGATTATAAACTATTCTGCCCGAGAGCTACGCAATATTGGAGATGCATGCAGAATCAAAGAGTCACAAGGTTCGCGATTGCGCATGAGGGGCTACACTGCCATGTGGGTTGGCTAGAAAGTGACCGTTGAAGTCAGTATTCACGATGGGAAGGAATTGGACGAGACCAAGAGCTCGCTCGAGACCCTGCTCCTCCTAGATGGAATTATGTTTGAAGGCACGCAAGCCGAGCCTGAAATTTGAAGATTGGGACCTCGCTGACCATGAGAAGTTCCCTCACCTTGAGACTAGAAACCTGATGAAGAAGAACACTGTGGAGGAGGTGACAACATTAGAGCCATGGAAGTGGTTGTGTGGAGTGGAAAAGTCTAGGTTGCTAAAACTACTATGGGTGCCACATTTTGACCGCGCCCCAATAACCATTTCGTCATCAGGAAATTGCTCTGCTTAGTGCATGATGGGTGTTTATGGCTGGAGGAGCCCATCCCCATCACGACAAACTTGATTCATCGCGTCTCCCAGCTTCCATACAAAGCAGAGGACCCCGCGACCATATTAAAAGGGAAGGGCAATGATTTGGCCATCGCGGAGGCCATGAAGAAGAAGTGCAAGATGGAAAAGAAGAAGAGGGGCTACGCCATCTCCAGCATCAAGGACAAAGCAGTACACGTGGCAATCCAAATCCTCGTAGGAAAAGTTATGCGCAAGTGCTGCACAGGTGAGGTACCTGCGTTGGTGGTTGCATTGGCCGAGCAGTGCGCAGAGGGGGTCTAGTTTAACTGGTCTGAATTCCTCTGCATAGAATTTTAGAGAATTTCCACGAATCCAGGAACATGGAAAAACATTCCACTATGCATGGTTGTTGTTGTCCATAGTGCTCGTAGCTGGGGAATTGCCGGAGGATAGTCAATTCCCCATAATTGATAGAGATTTATCGGAGGCCGCGAAGTACGCTTCGCTCGGGGCCATGAAGGATGCTAAAAGGATACGCGACAACAAGATATTCTGGGTACTCATGGAGATGAACCTCAGAATGTGGATCAACCATAAGCCGCGGTTGTCACCCACGGTTACAACAGTTTGCAGAGTTTTGGCAGAATTTAAGGCAGACATGCATAACATATATATTAGGGTGCCCAATGACCCGACTAAACAGTGGAAATAGCTACCCTTTGTAGCCACCGACGATGCCATTTTCAATGTCCTAGAGGCATGGCCCCCGGAATGGCACGCCCCAGACATTGCAGAAATTGAGAAGTCGACAGTGCAAAAGAAAAAAATGAGGCCAAGCTGCGCATCGCATAGTTGACCAAAAAACAAAGGAAGGAAATAGCAGTAGCAGAAGTGCGGGCAACACGGGACACAGCATAGAAAGCAGCCAAGAATGAAAAGGCCACAGCAACAACAACAACTTCAAGAAGCAGCTGCGAAGGTGGGCAAGGGCCAAACAACGCCTTCACAGGGGTAGGAATCAGAGGAAGTAAAAATAGAAGAAGGAGGCGCAAACCCACGAACCATGTCAACATTGCTGAAGCACCAACACCCAACATAGAAAGCAGGGTCATGGAAGAAGGTCAAGGCCTCAAAATTGTCCATTAACTCGATCACCTTAACTGAGGGTGATCTGCATGACATCGGCGAGACGGTGCGTGATGTCACCAATGAGGCTCTCCAAGATTTCATGCAGGAGAACCAGATTGTGTTGGGGTCCTCAGATTGTAGTTGTAGGAATTACAGTCACATCCCCCTCAGGTTGGTACCCTTTCGACCAACCCCACAGTCATATCCACGACAGCAGAGCAGATGTTGCGTGCGTGGGTGACGAACACAATAGTGCTACCAGAAGGGGCACTAGTGACATCAAATGAGCCGACAAGCCTTTGGTTAGCACGCTGAAAGGTCTCGATGTTAATCTAGCTGCCCTTTTGCACGAGACATTATATGTGTTGTAGGATGGGATAAATTCAGAGCTACGAGCTAGGGAGAGCCGCGCACTCCAAGTCCTCAATGAGCAGAAAATAAATATGGAAAAACTAAGCTTGCAGCGCGATGAATTGGTGTTGCAGATCAATAGCTGGTACAGGTGATAGACGATGCTTGCCAAAGCGTCCTGGAGCTGGCCATCCTAGCAAATATACCAGCAGAGGCACGAATCCACAGGTTAGCAGCAGGGGTCCGTGAGGCCAAGGAGGAAATGACAAAGGTTCAGCTGGAGCTAAATCTTCAGATCACCGAGCTGCGGTTAAAGGCGTAGCCATCCACTCCCCCAGAAGTCAGAGAACAACGCGGTAGCGCTATCACAACAGGATTGGAGGAAATCAGAGGTGTAGTGCGAGACTGCACCAACATGTTAGAAGAATCACTTGAGGTCCTCGCAACTCTGCAGGAGGACCCCAACATCTAGCGCTTAGAGACAGAGGCATGAGAACTCCAACAGAAGTGTGACAGTACCAGAGGAACTGTGCAGACAGTGGTCCTCCCCCAGAGGCTTGCATGGATGTAGTAGGCTAAAGCACTGAAGGAGCAGGTGGACGTGGCATGACATAAGGAAGTAGTCCTAAAAGCGCGCATCCAGCCTTGGATGGACAAGGGCTTCACCATCATGGCAGAAATCGAAGGCAATCTCGCACACATACAGGGGATGCACACATTGATGCAAAGAAGCACTCCTGACACAGAGGTCTCGGAATAGCGTATGCAGCAGATCTAGCAAGTAGCAGCTCAGTGCACTGCTGAGCTCTGCACAGTTTGAGAATAGTTGGAGGGACTCCGCGTAAAGATCGCCACATTGACAGAGTGACTTGAGGGTGAGTTACGATGTTTGTGTTGGGGACCTATTGGGCATGGAATCTCCCCAAGGCATGTTTTGGGGCCCAAAGCCCAAGTTTTGACCAAATCTTGTTGAAGCTCCACGAATTGCAAGTGCGGGGTGTGAAAGTATGATAGAGTCACAGGGCTGTTCGCCCTAGTGTTGTAATGTAATGTTGGCTAGATAGACCTACCCATGGTCCGCGGACCATGGGATTGTATAAATAAAGCGAGGCTCTAAGTGTAGGAGAAGGAAGAAGTGGAAACAAGTCTAGGTGATTGAGTCGCAAGTTAAAGTGTGCCTTTGGGTCTAGAGTAGGAGAAGGCATTGTAACTGAGTGCGCAGAGGCCTAATAGTCTGCAGCTGAGTGTGCAGACCCCTGCAGCTGAGTGCGCAGGGCGAAGTCGATTCTGTAACCAATGAAGGAATTAATAAAGAGAAGTTTTGTTATAATTCAGTGCATCTATTCTTGGGTTAATGAATGATTGATATAATTTGCAAATATACTGTTTATTTTTAGCGTGCACCTATATGAATGGTTTATATTTCTAAGTATACTTAAAGCAATCAAGTAGGCAAAGCTAATTAACTAATGTTGGAATACCAGTAAGGTCTCAGGTAATAACATCGAGCGCGACGTTAAGCCCCTGGGTAGGGTTGCGCGAAGGTAATATATCAAGTTGCGAGGTACGGGAAAGTGTGTGAAGCAACATGCACATAGGGTCAAACCGCGGACCACTTGAACTCATTAGACATCTCCTGGGTACGAAAACTTGGTTCTAGCAACCTACCATACTTCTTCGGGTGAGACCTCAATCTGCGCTCTGTGGATTGTTGCCGAAAGGGCTAGTAGTACTGGGATTTGTTTGGCTAACTTAACTCTGAACCTGGGTCAGGCCCCAATAAGCCAACATAGGGCTAAGGAATTCCATGAGATGAAGTTGGGGAAACTGACTATGGATGAATTTGTAAACAAATTCACCAATTTGTTGCGTTATGTACCCTATTTGAAAGAAGAGAAAGCTAAAATTCAGTGGTTCTTGAACTATTTGCCGGTCTCTTACAAGGAGATAATTGAGTTTGATAACATGAAGACCATGGACAAATTGGTCAGAAAAGAGAAGCAAAACATACAGACAGTTCAGGCGACTACTACGGTAAATGATGTTGCAAGAAGCATACCGAGGATCAGTGCCACCCTAGAAAACCGACAAGCTGAACATCAGGCCACTATGCTAGAAATAGAAAGTAAAATCTTAAACCAAACTATGTCTATTTTAATAGATCCAGGGATACTTTAAGCTATTTATCCCCCAAACTGTAGGAAAATGCATTCTGAAAACATAAAAATTCAGAAATGCAAGGCTGGTACAAGTAGCCATGGGAATTAAGAGGAGAATAACTCAGTATGTGCAACAGTGCCCTATTGATTTTAATGGATATTCCTCAAAGCTAGAATTGAATCTTCTCCCACTTGGGTCATATGACATATTAGTGGGAATGGACTGGTTAGAACAACAAGATGTTATTATAAATTGTTTGGAGAAAACAGTGACATGTGTAGGAACGAATGGGGTCCTGATGGTAATTAAGGGAAAAGAGAAACTGGTAACGGTTCAACAAATTTCTGCCTTACAACTAAAAATAAGCGCGAGAAAAGGCTGTCAACTGTATAGGCCAGCCCCCGATTGTATGAACAAGAAAATTTAGAAACGATTCCAATTATCAAGGAATTCCTAGATGTTTTTTCAAAAGAAATTTTGGGATTACCCCAATCTAGAGATATAGACTTCACGATAAATCTAGTGCCAGGGGCTATTCTGGTGTCTAGGACTCCATATCGTATGAGTACTCTAGAATTGCTAGAGTTAAAAATGCAGTTACAAGAATTACTACACAAAGGATAGATCAGACCCAACGTTTCTCCTTAGTGGGCATCGGTTCTGTTTGTGAAAAAGAAGGATAGTACATACATAATGTGTATATATTATCGTCAACTGAACAAGTTAACACTAAAAAACAGATACCCCACACCAAGAATAGATGATCTATTTGATCAAGTTAGAGGCGCCTCAGTCTTTTCAAAAATTGACCTAAGAATGGGGAATCATCAGCTGCGGATTAAAGAGGAAGATATCCAAAAGACGTCTTTTAGAACACGGTATAGGCACTGTGAGTTCGTGGTGCTACCATTCAGTCTCACCAATGTTCCTACAATATTCATGTGTCTCGTGAACAACGTGCTGCACCAGTACTTGGATCACTTTGTATTAGTCTTTATAGATGACATTCTGGTGTACTCCAAGAACGAGGAGGAACATCAAGAACATTTAAGGTTGGTATTGTAGACATTAAGAGAACATAAACTATATGAAAAAGGCAACAAGTGTGATTTTTTCAAAACCAAGATACAATACTTAGGACATGTCATATCTAAAGAGGGGTTAGCAGTAGACCCTGAGAAGATTGCAGCCATTTTAGAATGGCCAGTACCAAGGGATGTATGTGCAGTCCGTTATTTTATGGGAATTGTAGGATACTATCACAGATTTGTGAAGGAATTTTCCAGATTGGCATACCCCATCACCTCATTACAGAAAAAAGGAACGAAGTTTGAATGGATGGAAAAATGTTAGGAAAGTTTTAATAAATTAAAAAAATTGTTGACCACGGCTCCTGTCTTGCAGAGAATAGATCCAGATCAGTTGTTTGTAGTATGCACAGATTTGTGCCTTGAAGGTTTAGGAGGGGTGTTGCTACAAAACAATGTTTTGATAACCTATGAATCCCAAAAACTGAAGAAACACGAGCAAAATTATGATGTGTATGATCTAGTATTGGCTGCAGTAATTCATGCATTAAGAATGTGGAGACATTATTTGTTGGGTAAAAAGTTTGTTTTAATGACGGACCACATCAATCTTAAATATTTTTTTAGTTAATTCAACCTGAAAGCGAGATAGGCAAGATGGTTAGCCTTCCTCAGCGAATTCTAATTTGTCAAGCATATTAAAGGGAAGGAGAACAAGATTGTTGATGCATTAATTCAACATGTTCATGTTACAGTTGCACACGTGACAGTAAGTGAAAGAACGGATTTTGAAGAACATGTGAAGTTAGTTGGGCAACATGACCCACAATACCAAGAATTGCACAAACAAATAAATTGAGGTAAAACAACAAGGTATGTGATCAATCCTCAAGGATTAATCACTTACCAAGGCAGATGGGTCATTCCTAATAGCACCCCTGTCAAACGGAGAATTTTGGATAAGAAACACAAAGAGCCATATGTAGGCCACCCGGGATACCAAAAAATGATAACTGCTTTATGGAAACAATTTTTTTGGGCTGGAATGAAAAGGGAGGTAGCGAATTACTTGAGACGTCGACTCAATGAACAGAAGACTGTGGACAATCCGGATCATACCACTGCAAAAAACTTCCGTAGAAGCCTAAAATCTAACATTACTTGGAAAGGTGCCTATTAATGTCAACAAGTGAAAGTAGAACATCAACATCTAGCAGGTCTGCTAAATTCATTACCTATTCTAGAGTGGAAGTGGGAAATGATTTCCATGGATTTCATAACTGGATTACCAAGAAATCAATATTAGCATGATTCCATTATGGTGGTAGTAGATGTATTCACAAAAGAAACCCACTTTATTCCTTTACAATCCACCTCTGGAACAACAAAAATTGTGAATATCTTCATGACACATATTTTCAGATTACATGGTATACCAAAAATGATCATATCAGATTGGGATGCAAAGTTTACTTCAAAATTTTGGAAATCACTTTTTGGGAATTTTGGTACCAAACTGAACTTTAGTACAACATACCACCCACATACGGATGGGCAAAATGAAAGAACTAATTAGGTCTTGGAAGACCTGCTTCAAATGTATGTGATGGATAGACCCGCAAAATGGGAAGACTATTTGCATTTAGCCGAGTTTGTCTATAACAATAGTTATCGAGCTTCTGTTAAAATGAGCTCCTTTGAGGCTCTCTATGGCAGAAAATGCCATACCCCTCTCAGTTGCAGTCAACCAGAGGATAGGTTGATCCTTGGACTCGAGCTCTTGGGTGAAATGGAAGAGAGTATGAAAAATTCAGCAAAATTTTAAAATTGCTCAAGATCGGCAAAAAACCTATGCAGATAAAAAAATCAATTTTAAAGAATTTCAAATCGGAGAACGTGTGTATTTGAGAATCAAGCCTCGCAAGAGTACCTTGAGTACTGGCAACTGTGCTAAACTAGCACCGCGGTACTGTGGGCCATTTGAAATAATGGATCGAATAGGTCTAGTAGCATATCAATTAGCTCTACCTTCTCATATTAAAGTACATAATGTATTTCATGTGTCGCTATTAATAAAATATGTGCATGATAACTCTCACATAATTGATTCGCATCTTCTACAGGTGGATCCCGAAGGAGATTTCTTGCCCAAACCACTTCGCATTTTGGAAAGGAGGGAAACCGTACTGCGGAATCGGGTCATATCTCAGGTTAAAGTGTAGTGGCGACACTTTACTACTGAGGAAGCAACCTGGCAAAAAGAAGAGGTCATAAGAGTTTCTTATCTTGCGTTATTTCGAACTGACTAATAACACTGAGGACAATGTTAAGTTTAAAGGGGGGATGATGTAACACATCCCATTTTTAAAAACTTAATTAGTTATGTAATGGCTACAAAGACTATCCTAGTATGTGATAAACATGTATGTTTGGATGTTTAAGTTTTATTAATAAAGTTATTGAATTTATGATGGAAATTTCATTGGCTAACCCCAGAGTAGAAGATGAAACTTGCCAAGAATATGAGAGGAATCAAATTCATCATGATTTTTCCTATATATATATATATAATAATATATATATGCTAACATGGTGGGAGATAAAGATTGGGAATAAAAGCATTGCAAGTGGAAAAGGAAGGGTTTTAGCTTTAAGGAAAAACATGGAAAAAAACCTAGGCTAAGGGGAACCAAAACCCTTGAAGGCACGATGCTGCCAAGGAAAAATTTGTGAACATGATAATGTTAAATAAGCATTATCAAGGCAGAGTAGTGGCTAATCATGCCCGAAAAGTTGTCATAGCTCGGGGGGAATCGGAGGATTCAAGGTTCGGAGTTTTGGTGCTGTCAGCCATTGATTTTCTGATCTGAAGTGTATTGGTCAGAAAATTCTTAACTATACTTGAATACTATTTTGTATTAGATGCATGCTAAAGGTTAGTTACCAACTGTAATTTAATTATTTCTTCTTGGTTGTAGAGTTTATATAATCTATGGGTAGCGTGATGAACTTCTATTGTATAATTTTATATTGGCTGAAATAGGAGCTTGTATGATAAAGCTTCCAATGAATGTATGCAAATGAATGTGCTAACCAGTGCAGTCTCATTGAATGATTGGGTTGCATGTAGGAAATTTTATAGTTTCGTATAGAAAATGTTAGATATATGCATTTTGATATATTTTATCTAAAAGTATGCAGTTGGTGATGAGGAAGACAAGTTTGTAGGTGTTTCGATTAGGAATTATGTTCCTAAAATTTTGATTACTATTTAAGAAGTGTATCTTGGTAAATAGTTACCATCCATTTCAAGATTTCTGGTGAGAGATGAGGGATAGTATCAAGGAGCTGTTTGACTACGAATAAACAAACCTATTTGTTTAGTAGTAGTAAAATCTCCAAGGAAAACCTGGGATATGTCATACCTCACCTACAAATCTATAGCTTAGTAAATCTGATGCCATGAAGGCATGGTCTACTACAGTATATAAAATAATTTGGAAAATTTTGTAGGCCAGATGGCATAATATTAAAATAGAGCTACTATACCAAAGATTAGAGTTACACAGTAATTATTCAAAAGAAACATAATATTACTTGCTTTGAGCAGATAAATGCATAAAGAGATTTAGACAAACCATGAATATGAGATAAAATACTCCTAAAGGAAACGATACAATGATTAGTTTTGTATATACATGCAGAATTTAAGTAAGCATGTATACCTAGCATTAGATGAAGGTTATGGAAACTAGGTAGGAAAAACACAATAAACCGACACCCTACGACCATAATATTTCTGAAACAAACATAATCCAATATGTACAACAAAGATTTAACCAAAAGAATCAAGCAAGAAACAAGGTGTGATTATTCCATCGATGTTCACACAATGGTTCCATTATCATTTGCATATAAGAAAAATTGGGCATATGGACCAAAAAGAAATCTAAGTTAATTCCAAAGACATAAAATGTCATCCATTGAATCAAATTGAATCAAATATCCATAATCATAGGATATTTCCAATTCAAACATTTAACAAAATTAGCCAAGATATCTTACAGTCTGGGTCGAGTTTTGTATTTAAAGAAAATAGAGGGCGAGAGTAAAACAACCATGGCGACCCTCAAAAACCCTCATACATTTGGCATAGTCGATGCCCTCTCAAGCTAATGAATAAAGGTACAAATAAATATAACTGAAAATTGAACCATGGGAAACTTAAGCCATGCAACCAAGGTTGCACTATCACTACCAGGTAGCAGCAAACGTCTGTTCACCCAAAATTATAGAAGCCAAGGGTCATGGGTTAAAACCACAAACAAAAAAATACAACCAAGTGAACCGAGGGCATATTCAACGTGAGTAAGTTAGAACTACATAGACATCCGCAGGAAGCAAGACAAAATTGGTGGGGACAAAACCACAAGCAACACACCGAAGGAGAACCCATGTGGAGTGAAAGTCACCAACCTGTCAAGCAGATGACCATCACGGCATAAATACTTTAGTCTCACAAAATTGTGCGTCATATTAGTCATTCTGGGGGCATACCTGAGACAAGAACAAGCACACCCATCAGTAGAGCAACCGAAAGACCCGTATAACTGTAAATCAGTACAAATTCTATCTAAAGAGAGGGATTTTGGGGGGTTACCTGTTGAGCCATAAGAACCCATAATCGCTCTCCATACCTGCAAGAGAAATCACATAATCCGAGTTAGGATGATAGGATAAAAACGAAGAAGAAAGGGAAATTAACTCCAGAAATATGTTAGTCTAAAACTTTCAGGGAAAATCTCACCTAAGACTAGGGTACCACCATTCAAGGGGAGGCGTGATAGTGAGGGTGTCCTAACGTGTTCCTTTTGTCAATGAGGTAAAAAGGAAAAAAACAAAATGAAATTTAACCAGAATCTAAATTCAAGTGATAAACGAAATTAAAGTTAATGGAGTATGAATAGAAGGTTGAATATTACCCTACTCTGCATGGAGTGGTTGCCACGTTGAGTCGTCACTATGAAAACTTTCACTCTTTGATTAAATCTCCAAAAGTAGAAGGAGGAACTGTTAGATGTAAACTCTGTGAACAAGGAAGGGTTGCGACACAACATCAGAAAGTTGAAACCCTTACCCAAAATCTCGGCCCTGTATGCCGGAAGGAGGAAATGACAAACCCCAACGTAGAAGGCAGACAAAACGAGGTTAGAGTTTGGTGAGAAAATCTGAGCCATAGATCAAATCTGTTGGAAATAATTGAGAGGGGGGGTGAATCAATATTTCTTAGCAAGTAGCACTTTTAAAAATTTTCAGAGAAATAGAAGACTCCCACTCCTGATATAGGCCTGGACTCTATGCAAGACTATATCCAAAACTATCCTAAAGATATATACAATAGAAACTGATGACAGACCCTAGACTTGTGATGAACCAAGTTCTAAGTACAACAACAAAGACCATTCTATCAACTATGACAAGACAAGTAACATGAACTTACTACATCATTAGATTTAACAGACTTGGTGTAGCATCAAATGTGTAGTATCAAGAATAGGACATCCGAAATGTGGTATCAAAACTAACTGTGACATATAGAGACATAGAGATATGACTGAGACCCTGTATATAATTAAGTTGTCCTGCAAAATATATGTAGAGATGATACTTAAAATTCAAATGTAAACACTTAATCATACATACCTTGTTGTAGGACACTTACCCTTGACTGTTGATTTGTGGTCCTTACTGCAATGATCCTTGAATGCATGTTTTTTCTTGCCTTCTAGGAGGTCGATATTGAATCTGTCGTATCTATGTAATTTTGTATCCCTGGGGTCTGAAATTTCATTCAATGGTATCCCTCTGAGTCCTCTTTGGAACCCCATAGGTTTGATTAATATTGGATTCTTCAAGAAATATTTATGCCCAATCTCCCACGATGACCTAATTATAGCCTAGTTCAGTAGAGCGAACTTGTGCGAAGTTCCATGTGTCATTGTTGCAACCTTTGGCCCTGAAAATGCTACTCAATAAACTACAATCTGTCCTATTTCTGTGACTATTTATGAAATTGGAATCCAATTCTCAGAGAGAAAGGTATGACGATTTTCCCAACATCATCAGTTTGACATGGAATTCGGGAGCCTGCAAAAACCCTAACTTCCTCAGTTCATATCTTCGAAAATATAGAGAACCAAGATCTGAAATTTGGTCACGGGGTTCATCAAGAGTTTGGCTCAAATGGGTTCTAATTTCAACTACTTAAGTTGCGCAAAAAAGAAAGAAAAGTTATAGCGAAAAATACACGATGACCTGTTTGAAGCCAAAAAATCCCTACAAGAGGAGGATATGAGGGTCATTATTTATATGAATGTCTTGAGTTGAGAGGGTCCTTAACAAGTGAACGTTGGAGGAATTTTAGAAGAAAAAAAATATTATTAATTACTGTCTATTCAATGACCACAACCAATTATGAGTTCCATGCCACAACCCCATAGGGTTTTAGCCCACTAGCAGGGGTTACTAACTTCAAACGCAAATAACTCTCAAACTGTGAAGAACTAGGAGGCGTACCATATATCAATGGAAACAACTTGATGAGTAGAATCCATCGAGAAGATATTTGATGCAAAATAATATGAGTTGTCAAGTCGAAATGCCCTTGCAAGATCGGGGTAGCCCTTGGTGCTTCTTGGGTTGACATCAAGGACAACCACTGATCAACAAAATCGTGGCAGATCTGGGGTGTTAAAAATCCCCTTGAAAAACTCAGCACTAGGGATGCATGCCTAGGGAACAAATGCACAGGATTCAGTCCAACTGAGATGGAAGAGGTTACACATGGAGTTGCAATAGTATGGCGTACTATCCTGGTCTGTATCACAACAAATGAATGCATAGAATTGTTATACACCAAACTCCATTAGCCCATGATATGTGAAAAAAAATAATGCTACTACTACAGGAAATAGGTCAATGTAAAGGGTTATGGGGTAAGGCATAATAGGTAGCAAGCAAAGTATAAACATATACCTATATAGAGCTTAACCACATTAACACCCGCCATCACCATGACTAAGGTTACTTATGATCACATTATTCAACATTGATGGGTAGAGACTTAGGTATAACAAGTTTAATATGGGGGTGTACTAATTTTTTAGAATAATATAGATTACACATGTAATAAAGAAAGAAAAAAAAAATAGGGGATGTAAATTAGGTTCATTACATATAAATAGAAGCGAGTTGAATTCATTTGGAGCATCTCATCTCAAGTTAGTTTGATATCTCTAAGGAAGCTAGAGAAGTGCGAATTGGATCTAAGGAAGAAAAAGGAAGTGTGAGTTGGGACAAGTCTAAGGAGAAGAAGAAAATCGAAAGTTTGGAACCTCTCTCTCTTTGTTTCATGCCCTAGTTTGGGAGATCGAAGTCTTCCAAAGTTTTGTTGCTTCCTGATGCTGAAAGTTGTTACATAGTCAAATTTGCTAAGAAGGAAGTGCTATTAGAAAGAGGTCAAAGATCTAGGAGGCTGACTTGGTGTGTAGGAAAGGTTTGGCCTTTATCTAGGGTGAAGAGTCTCAAAGAATACTATTGAAAGGAAGAGAATTTTGACTAGTTTTTCCCCTCAAGGGGGGCTTTTCCCTGGCATGGTGCCTACATCTTGTGTCTCTTATTTTGTGATATTCATACACACATAATCTTGTAATTGCTTGATGAAAGATAAGTCAATAAAGAAGTGAAATAATCCAACATAATTCACAAGTAATTATCAAGTAAGGAGAATCAATCCCTAATCTATTTGCATTCATTATCCAACGAAAATAACCTAGTGATTCTTCCTTGTGTACACGTCATCACAACCCTGACTCCTTTCAAAATCATACATAAAATAACCCAATGGGTCCTCCCCATGCATACGTCATCATGACCACAACTCCTTTCAACAACTCGTAGGGAAAATAACTTGATTGGTCCTCCCTATGCATGTCATCATGGCCTCAAATCATTTCAATGACCCACAATGAAAAGAACTTTATGGGTCCAACCTACTCACACTTTATCATGGCTCTAAGTCCTTTTGACTACTCAACTCAAATTTACTTGGAGATCTTGGTGCCCACATGCCCGTGGAACACATCAAACCACATTTTTACCATCTTATGAACCAAGGGGGAAACTGCCCACTCTTTATTTTATGAGCTTAAGGAATGAGGCCCAAGTTTGAGAGACCCCTATTAGTGAATGATTCAATGTATCAAGGGAAAGCACCTCCAAAAATGAGAAATCAATAGTTTCAAAGACAAGAAAGGGACAAGGCCCCATCACCAATTAACACATCATTTCTAGCTTAGCAAAAGGAATTGCATCAATCTACTTAAATCATAATGGTCTATTGATAAACTCAGTCAAAGAGAATTGATCAATAATTTGAATAATATGACATTGATCTACAAATCAATCATAGCATACTACTGGGAATCACGGTTCATAATAACCAAGCATGATCACAGGACTTCATATTCCAATTATGAATAAATCAATCAAAAAATTCATTCAAGCAACCATGCTTATTGATGTAGCTAACTTTGTAACTTATAGCAATGACAACAACAAAAAGTTATAAGAATTCAATATAACCATGAGAACATGTAAGCGAGAATTCATCATTAACATAAAATAATATCAACATTCCTCCATTGCTAGTGTTAATCCGTACACACTTTCATATCACATATTAAACATTATTAATCATCCATGGCACAAGTATATACACAAGTCCACTTATCTGATTAAATTGAATGGTTGGAAACTAAGGGAGGGACTTCAACTCTCCACCCAACCTTATGCTAGCTAACCTATATTTTTTCTTGCAATTGAGCACCCACGAGCTAGATTTAGAGTTTGTGGAGTTAAATCCTAAAGGTAAATTTCACATTGACATCAAGTGAAACAAGAAAGAGAGGGAGTGCATTGTCTAAGTGGTTTTTCAATTGCCTCATGTAGTAAGCACTATAATGACTCTTTTTCCTCTCTAGAATCAACCACAAAGATTCATCCAAGGCTCAGTGAAATTCTTCTCATCCCAACAGAATGATCTCACTTTAAGGGTGGTTTATTAGCTAGATTTTCAAGGCAAACATTGCAAGAGTCTAGAGCCCACTATCCAGGTGGTTTATCAACTTAATTGGAAAGCACTAAGTTATTTTTAGTCTTGAAGGTAAGAACTTAATGATTTATCAACGCTTTTTAGCAAGCATATGATTGTATCAACCTTTCAAGTCATTTATCATCCTTTCAAAAAACAATCCAGGTTTACAAGCCCATTCAACAAGCTCTATGTGGTTTGTTAGCTCTCTAGGCACTTAGAGGTTTATCACCTTACTCAACAAGCACCAAGTGAGTTAATTTATCCACTGAGTCTTCATTGGTCCATCCACACTGATAAGCAACCACTACCCACACCAAATTAATAAGGAATGATTCCCCATTATAGGGAATTGGCTTGTAGCCTTCTTCTCTTTTACGTTGTGCTTCATGTTGGGCAAAGTGTTGTCAATAATGTCAAAGGAGGAGGCATTGATGTCAATAAGTATCAAGCTCAGGGGGAGCATGTTGGAGAGTCATAGTTAGTTATCATTGGTGTCAAGAAGTATCAAGCTCAGGGGGAACCTGTTGGAGAGTCACGGATGGTTATCATTGATGTCAAAAAGTCATTGATGTATGTTTAATGTTTTCTTTGAAGAAATTATGGGTGCAGTGGATCGGCTCAAATACTCTTGCAAAGTTCTTAGATGTATAGGCCTAAGAAAGACCTTTCCAAGAGTATATAATATTTAGAAAAACTTCCAAGGATTGATAAGAAAATGCATTTTAGTGTGGCAGTTAGTTAAAGAAAAGAGCCAGTTCAGTCCATTCAGGCCTCGAACCCCCAAACAATTGTGGGACCTGTTGACACGACAAATTTTCGCTATGTTAGCAAAGGGAACCAACCCGATCGCAGACCCCAATTAGATTTGCTTTTGTTTGGAGTGGCTAGTTCCAACCGGTTTTAAAGGATCCCCTAAACTGTTATAGGTGTTGAAAGATTTCTTCCTGGAGGAAGACTTCAATTAAATCAACAAAAGAAACAACTAACCTACATGTATCAAGTCCTATCTATACTGATTCTACCTACTTATGCTAGTCCAACTATTCTAATCTATCCTGTAGGAGCATAATAAAAGAGATTAAACATCATATATAGATTCCAAGTCAAAATGAATCAATTATTGAGTGCACCGATGAACAAGGCTGTATTTAAGCTTAATTGCAATCTAATTATTCATACAAGAATAGACATTCCTATTTCTACAAGTAAAACTTGTAACTGATGTTTAATATAGCTTCGAATCGGAGATCGCTCATGGGTTAACCATGATAACAAATTATATTCAAATAACCAAGACTAGTCATAAGCTATCTATTATCACTGTGCACAAAAACAAAACATATATGTCCTCATGCCAGTCACAACACCCTGATTCCAAACATAAAATAAAAAGGAAAATGAACATGAAAAAAGGCTTCTTCTTGACCGAAATAGCCTTCTTTATTAGCATAATAAAATTGACCCCTCTTCTGCCAAAGAAAAGTCCTTTACCCATATCCAGAGGTAACATTTATGCAGCAAGACAACTGACCCTCAATCTTCCATGACTTTCCACCTTCCTGTTCTTTTCAATATACAAATTAAAATTTACAAACAAAGAATGGTCAATGAAACCGCTGACACGTCGAGGCCACATTTGCTGGAGCATTTTATTTCCTAGAGGAAATGAAAGGATGCTAACGGAAAGAAGAATGACTGCAGGCCATCTCTTCGCACTTGTATCGACTGAAATTTACTCCCTATTATTTCCTGAAGGAAAATGAAGACACTACGCTTATCATCAAACATCTGGCATGATTTAAGGCATATCTGGAGGTAACAACAGCTTGATGGATTTGCGCTGTCAGGAGTACCTCCACTTAACATAGAGTGTGCCTCCATTATGCACTGTGGCAGTTCCATATCCCTTTCTTGCGGAGTATGTCTTTGCAATATCGACTTTGGTGGTATAGAGGTGTCATCTAGAGTCCCCAAAGCGACATAAGAAATATTATACCAACATTTGTTCTGCTTCCTGTCTTCTCAGAATTTTAGGACATCCTACCCCATTCTATCCCAAAGCCACAACACATTGCAACGAAAATCCATCTGGTAGAGGTACCATGTGGACTAGGCATGATGTTCCTACGATGATCATTCAAAGGCTACGTTACTTTCTCGAATTTTATTACCACCTCACGATCCCTTTTCATCTTTCGTTGTAGCCCTTCATGATGCTTATGCATCAGCTCGCCGAACTTGCTTTTCTTCTCCTGGTCCTTGCTTGTATGAATGATCAGCATTAGCGATGATTATGAGAGATATGATAGAAACGACCAAAACAAACCTTACCTTCATAAAAACTTTCATAAAGAGATAGAATTTGCAACTGGGGTTATATGAGTCCTTCTAGCTCTAAATCTCAAGAGGGCACGATGATTTTTTGGGGGCTGATGATTAAAAATGGATTGCAACCATAATTAATAAACCCTTGAACTGTTCAGCTTTGAGGACATAATTCCATCTGACAACTACGATTATCATTCAGAGAGACGAAAGATCAAACTTCTCAAGGGACCCATTCAAATTTGCCCCCAGAGCAAGTTTAATATGGTGGTGCTTGTGGCCACACCAAACTCTAAAAGTGTTGTTCCCTTGAGGGAACCGAAGCTATTCCCTAGAGGGAACAACAAAAAACACTCCAAAAAGGTGTTGTTCCCTGGAGGGAACATCAAAAAATCCTTTGTTTTTGGTCCGATTCAAGTGATTCAAAAGCCAAATGAGAGCTAATTCAAAGTTATATCACCAATAGAAACATGTTTTGAAAACAACAAGAATTGGTAGGGTGGTGGTTGTGGCCACAACAAAATGGCGAATCGTTGGGTGAACTAGTTATCTCTGTTACTAAATAAACTTTGATCCATAGAACATCAGGCTGTTAAGATAAACTCGAAATGCAAACTGTATAGACGAACAGGAATGGGTTCCACTTCAGCATTAATCGCTTTATGCGGGATAAAGACAAATAGCTTCTACTTACTGATAGGGTTTTGACAGGCATTCTCCAATGGTTGTATTATGGGATTTATTGACCCTCCTTTACTGGTTTTCTACTTTGAAAATCCTTCTGGGGCCATCACCAGTTTGTCAATACTTGTTTAGGTGTGTACCTCATCTCTTTATCACGCATCAAGCTTGACCAATATATGTAAATATGTTTATCCGCACTTTATGTAAAAATAAATTGTGTTATACTTTCGTATGATCGAATGGGGCGCAATCATGGATCATGCCATATTTTTAAACCGCTTAAGCAAGGTTGGGCTTGCTGTGTCAACCAGTACTCTAAGTCCAACAACAATCCCTATTCCAACCAGCTTCCCAAACAACCTGTCCTTCTAGATTGGCACAAGGACTCGACATTTCATTTTCTTTTAAATAAATCATTCTAGTTTCGGGCAAAATGACTAGAGCACAATTAAATTTGCCACAGGATATACGACAGTGAGCTTAGCCCATGAAAGGAGGTTTACTTGTAGATGATAGATATTGGAAATTTTAATGTGGTGGGTGGAACCAATGGAGAATAATTGCAAAACTTATAGGCAAGTATAGGCTAGGTCTGGATGGGGATTTTAAAAATGCATCGTTCCGCCATGCCAGTCCAACTGTGGTTAACATTTTTCATTTTATAAAGATGTCCCTACAAGCTTCGGGTGTCTAGGTTATCAACAGAGCCTACCTAGTTCCTAACAGATGCCAATGAGTGGCTTCAATTCAAATTTTACCTCTGATTTTCCAGTTCTCATAGGCTCATCGAAGGTTCGCTTGATTTGCAAGGTAATAATGAATCTGGGAGCTGTAGACTCACTAGTAGGTTAATGAGGGAAGCAAAAGGTTGAAGGTGGCGAATGAGGGCAATCAGAAGAGAGTTATAAAAGGTGAAACTGAGACTGAAAGACCGAAATCAATTGACTAAAAAGGATTGAAATTCAAAACAGAAGGAAGATAACAAAATAAATTGAATCTTAACCTACTCAGGAGGTAACCACCATGTGGTGGCTACTAGAAGTATCTCTTAAGATGTTGGCCATTAACAGGGAGTTTTTCAGTTTCTCCCCGTAAAGTTTTCAATTTGTAGGTTCCCTGATGAATTTTTTCCTCAACTTGGAATGGGCCCAGCCATAAGGTTGGAATTTCGTGTGCTTACCTTTTGGTTCACTCAACTTGTCCCATTTCAGGACAAGCTTACTGACTTGGTAATCTTTATCTCCCACGAGATGACGATCAAACCATCTCTTCACAATCATTTTGTGTTTCCTGAACTTGTTTCTGGCATTATCCCTCAATTCCTCCAACCTCACCAGTTGGTTTATCCTTTTTTGAAGTAAGGTTGAAGGGGTCCCTCTTGAGGCGTGGGAGAGTTGTAAAGAGGGAAGGGCAACGTTGGGAGGCAAGATGGTTTCCTGTCTATAGACAAGGAAGTATGGAGAGTTTACTAATGATACTTTTGAGGTGACCCTATTGGCCCAAAGGGCATTTGTTAGAGTGTTGTGCCAATTCCTCTGGTTGTCGGCGACAAATTTACAGATTATGTGGATGAGGGTTTTGTTTGAGGACTCTGCAACTCCATTACCCTAGGGGTAATAGTTTGATGCATATCTTATGTGTATTGATTTATTAATAGTAAATTCAGCCAATTTTAGTGATGAAAAATAAGAATCATTATCAAATATGAGAGCGTCAGGGATGCCAAACCTGTTGATAATAAATTTCTCAATAAAAGATATTACCTCGTCTTCGTTAATATTCCGAAGCGAGATGGCTTTGGTCCATCTGGTGAAGTAATTGGTTGCTGTGAGTATATACTTATGTTGTTGTGAAGAGTTCAGAGTGATCTCACCTATGACATCTAAGCCCCATTGCTGGAACAGGAAACAAATCATAATGGGCCTGAGGGGAATGACTAGCTTTCTTTCTCGGTCTGTGTTTTCCTCATCCTCGTTCCCATTCATAAGCTTGTCATGCTCCTTTTCATCAATGAATGCATTTTTGAATGTCTTTTCGCAATGCAGGAACTCAAGGATTTGTTCATCACCTTCGAACACCTGCCGGTTTGAGATGTTATTAGGTACAAATGGTCTAAAAATCAATTCAACATAATATTTATTCTTGTTTAATCTAAGATTAGGCAAAAATTTTGCAGCCATACTAGCCATCAGATCAGAATCTTGGTTTTTCCATTGAGGTATGTGTGTGATATTAAAAGAATCAAAATTTTCAATTAAGCTTCATACCTCATGTTGGTATCTTACCAGGTGTGGTGAATTGCAATGTATCCTTTTCCTTACCGGGTCCACAATCATCTGTGAGTCACCAAAAACTTTAAGATTTCTCACCTTCATATCAATGGCTTTCTTCAAGCCTTGTAACAAGCCTTCATATTATGTCATGTTGTTGGTGCACGTGAACTCCAACCGGCTAGCCATCAAATGTTGGTTCCCTTGCGGGTCAATGAGAATGCTCCTAGCACCTGCACCTTCTAGGCAGTTAGAGCCATCAAAGTAGAGTGTCCAAAACATAGAATTTGATGTTATATCAAATGCACTGCCTTCTACGAAATTGGCCCTATCATCTACCATGTTACAAGGTAGCTCATTAGTTGGACTACGGCGGAGAGCTTCCAACTGTGTGTCTATTGCAGTTTATTCAACTCTCTCTGCATAGAATTCTCCAAAACAAGTTTCCGTGGAACAAATGTCAAAACTATAATTCCCAAGGATAGAATTGGTAAACATTACAGGTTCATTGGGGTCACTTAGTTCTGTCACTGCATACTTCATATATCTTTCTCGATCAACTCTCAGCATATCACCTTTTCCCTTCTAAGGCAACAAGAGATGGGACCAATCAGTTGAGAAATACCCATTCAGATTTGCTGACCAGTCCCTACTAAGCAGCATTCCATATGCCTCGGGTATGTTGACTACCACTATGTCAATGACTTGTGTGTACTGTGGTTTGGTATCCATCCGAAACAACACATCTTTCAATTCTCCAAGTACTTTTACATTCGTTCAATCCAGTTGAATAATTCCAGTTTCAGTTTTCTCGGGCATTGCATGAAGTCTTTTAGCAACAGCGTAAGGCATAACAGTGGACGAGGCACCAAAATCTACCACGAAATTATATATGTTCATGTTGAAGATTTCAAATGTGATAAGGAAAGGTGGAGTCATGGATTTTGATTTCTTTCCTATCATGGTTGCACTAACATCTTGAGGCGTTCGATTCATTTTTGACAGAGTGGCTTCCATGGCTGATGGCATTTGGGCTGTACTAGGGTTTCTAACAGGTCTGGACGTCAACTTCTTGGTTTGGCTACTTGGATTAGTGGGATATTTTCAATTTCGTTCATTCATAACTTTCGAAAGCAGATCCCTTTGCTGTGTTAACTTTAACAAATCGAAGTATGCGATATTAGCTCGAGATCTCTTAAGATCATCTAAAATATTGTAATCAATGTTATAAATAGGGTAGGGCAGAGTAAACATACCGATTTTTCCATTCTTAGGTGGGAGTTTACCATTTTGAGTCTCCTTCATTGCATTTGGAGATGTATTATCTTTCTCTGGATAGTTCACGACTGGAGTGCTCTTCGAATCCCCACTAGATTTATTCTTCTTAATAGGAAACTTTGGAGTAGATGCCTTCGAAGGGAGAACATCTTTCTTTGTCTGGTCTACAGGTTTCATCATGCCTGCAAGTGGCCCTTTACTTCATGTGTGGATTTCTGCTGTACTATCTCCTTCGTCATCATCGTTCCCATTTGTATAGAAATCCCATAGTACATTGATTTGGGATACCTCGTCGAAGGGCTCTTCTACTTGGTACTCTTCCTTATCTTCTAGTTCTGGCTCCAGCTCTACTATAGGTTCTTCTTTGGTAAGAAGCGATCCAATAAGAGCTTTCTCTTCCATATTTAAAATCCCTTCATTAGGTGGAGCAGGCAATGCAAGTTGACCATGACCACCTTTTGTCTTCTTACGATAGAAAGGTTTGAAGGATTTTCTGTTGATATAATATCCTCCATTCCCATTTGTACTCTCTCCATAATTCCTTTTCATATTGATGATTGTGTTCATCAATTTCTTAATGATCTGATGCAAACCTTCCACATATGTGGTGTCCTTTTCTTTGATCTCAGCCACTTCGTTATCACTCCCATTATTCTTCTTGGATGACTGAGATGCTTTCTTTCCTTTGGTCATATGATGAAATGTTGTGAGACTGATCATTTCACTCTCGACTTTTACTACCTCATCGATAGCACCCTGTAAGGTTTGTGCGTTACTCCTTTTAACCCACATCGTGATAGGGACAGGGAGAGTAGTGATGTAGAATTCCATGAGCACCTCATCAATAGGTCTAGCATTAGCCAGGATTCTGTTGAACAAAGTGTTGCATCAGATGTTAAAATCCTTGAATTTTCTTTGGTTTCCATTTTTAAACGGGATAGTTCTAAAACGAAGGCCGCGGGTGTTTTGTCATCGCTAAAATTGTCTAAGAAGGCTTGCTGAAAGACACCCCATGAGGTGATCGATCCTATTCTCAAGCTAAAGTACCATGTGGCAGCTGTACCAATCAGAGTAAAAGGGAACAAGCGACATACCACATCTTCATCGGCTACCCCCAACATGCACAAGAGTGAATATGGTTATCAGCAGTGTCTCCCCACTGAGGGTCGAATTTAGGTAATACTCTTTCTGCGTTCTTGGGTAAGGCATGCTATTGCCTAGGTACCGCTATGACATCCTGTGCAAGCCATGGAGGGAGTCCTCCCAGAGAGGGTGGGGGTTGATTCCCACTTGGAGGAGGCAATGGAGGCTGATTCCCACCTGGAGGAGGCGATGGAGGCTGATTCCCACCTAGAGGAGGAACGTTCGCCATCGTATGGTTGGGGAGGTTCTGGTTGAAGGTTTCTCCTCGGTGTTCTTTGTTAGGATTTCCAAAATCAATCCTGGGATTACCTTTAGAGAGGGGATCCTCAGGAATTTCTTCCCAAGGAGTGTTGATACTTTGTAAGGACTCTAGCACAATATCTTCAAGAGAAGGGGCTGCAGATGTCTCGTCGTTTATGGGATAGATCCTTGGCTTTCTTTTAGTTGTTAGAGGTAAAGAGTGAAAGATGGGGAGCTAAGATAGGGAACGAGCATAAGCACAAGTAAGTACTCTGACTGGTAGTTCCTGAGTGACAGGATATTCCCACAGTCTCTCTTCCTTGGGTGACCCAAACAAGGGACTTAGAGGGATCTCTGCTTCTTCGAAATGAGGCTCTTCCAAATAGGCGGAAGGATCTTTTCAACCTTTACGATCCATACATCAATCTTTTCAAATCCATGCGTTTATAGATGAAATCCTGAAAAATATGGTCGGATGATCAGGTCCTCCTTCTAGCGCCAAATTTGTTGACACAACGAATTTTCGCTATGCCAACAAAGGGAACCAACCTGATCGCAGACCCCAATTAGATCCACTTTTGTTTAGAGTGGCTAGTTCCAACAGGTTTTAAAGGATCCCGTAAACTGTTATAGGTGTTGAAAGATTGCTTCTTAGAGGAAGACTTCAATTAAATCAACAAAAGAAACAGCTAACCTATATGTATCAAGTCCTATCTATACTGATTCTACCTACTTATGCTAGTCATAACTACTCTAATCTATCCTGCAGGAGCATAATAAAAGAGATTAAACGTCATATATAGATTCCAAGTCCAAATGAATCAATTACCGAGTTCACTGATGAACAAGGCTATATTTAAGCTTAATTGCAATCTAATTACTCATACAAGAATACACATTCCTGTTTCTACAAATAAAAATTGCAACTGATGTTTAATATAGCTTCGAATCGGAGACTGCTCATGAGTTAACCATGATAACGAATTATATTCAAATAACCAAGACTAGTCATAAGCTATCTGTTATCACTGTGCACAAAAAAAAACATATATGTCCTCATGCCAGTCACAACACCCTAATTTCAAACATAAAAGAAAAAGGAAAATGAATTTGAAAAAAGGCTTCTTCTTGACCGAAACAGTCTTCTTTATTAGCATAATAAAATCGACCCCTTTTCTGCCAAAAAAAGTCCTTTACCCATATCCAGAGGTAGTATTTATGCAACAAGAAAACTGACCCTCAGTTTTCCATGACTTTCCACCTTCCTGTTCTTTTCAGTATACAAACATAGAACAGTCAATGAAACCGCTAACATGTCGAGGCTACATTTGTTGGAGCGTTTTATTTCCTAGAGGAAATGAATGGATGCCGACGGAAAGAAGAATGACTACAAGCCATCTCTTCGCACCTGTATCGACTGAACATTATTCCCTATTATTTCCTAAAGGAAAATGAAGACACTGCGCTCATCATCGAACACCTGACATGATTTAAGGTGTATCTGGAGGTAACAACAACTTGATGGATCTGCACTGTCAAGAGTACCTCCACTTAACATAGAGTATGACTCCATTATGCACTGTGGCGGTTCCATATCCCTTTCTTGCGGAGTATGTATTTGCAATATCGACATCGGTGGCACAGAGGTGTCATCGAGAGTCCCCAGAGCGACATCAGAACTCTTATACCAACATCTGTTCTGCTTCCTGTCTTCTCAAAATTCTAGGACATCCTACCCCATTCTATCCCAAAGCCATGACACATGGCAACGAAAATCCAGCTGGTAGAGGTATCATGTGTACTAGGCATGTTGTTCCTATGATGATCATTCAAAGGTTGCGTTACTTTCTTGAATTTTATTACCACCTCACGATCCCTTTGCATCTTTCATTGTAGCCCTTCATGATGCTTATGCATTAGCTCACCGACCTTGATTTTCTTCTCCTGGTCCTTGCCTGCATGAATGATCAACATTAGCTATGATTATGAGAGATATGAAAGAAACGCCTAAAAATACCTTACCTTCATAAAGACTTTCATAAAGAGACAGATTCTGTAACTGAGGTTATATGAGTCCTTCCGGCTCTAAATCTCAAGAGGGCACGATGATTTTTTGGGGACTGATGATTAAAAATGGATTGCAACCATAATTAATAAATCCTTGAACCGTTCAACTTTGAGGACATAATTCCATATGAGAACTACAGTTATCATTCGGAGAGATGAAAGTTCAAACTTCTCAAGGGACCCATTCAAATTTTCCCCTAGAGCAGGTTTTAATAGGGTGGTGGTTGTGGCCACAAAAAACTCTAAAAGTGTTTTTCCCTTGAGGGAACAACAGATGTTCCCTCGAGGGAACAAAAAACACTCCAAAAAGGTGTTGTTCCCTAGAGGGAATAGCAAAAACCCCTTTGTTTTTGGTCTGATTCGAGTGATTCTAAAGCCAAATGAGAGCTAATTCAAAGTTATATTACCAATAGAAATAGGTTTTGAAAACAACAAGAATTGATAGGGTGGTGGTTGTGGCCAAAACAGGACCCAGTCATTCAGGCCATTCAGTCCAGTGTGAGCCTGAGTAGATATGAAAGGCATGTAAGGAAAATTCCCCAAAGCCTCAAATAGGTGTGGGAACCAGTCATTTGATGTTCGGCCTCTGAAGAAATTTACAAAGGATAAAATGCAATTTTCACCTGAACCCGAGACTCTTCCCTCCATGTGTCAAGTTGACATGGAAGAGTGATGTGGATACAAGACAATATGGAATTCTCATATTGGTAGCATATTGACAACATGGACCAATGTAAAGAGGACAAATTATAAAATCCTATTGATTGACTAGAATTTTGTAGCAGCTAGGGTGGAAGTGATGTCATCAAGGGATGATGTGGCAATTCAGTGTATGACAATGGTAGGTAGTTTTGGCATTTTCAAGTGCCCAAGTGGGCCAAATTTGAGTGACACATGGCATTTTGGAGATGAAGGTGATGGATCCCATTAATAGGTATATTTTGAGGTTCATTATGCTATCCTCCAACCCTTAGAATTGTCCTTTTCTCACATATGATTAGCAAGAAGAGTAAAAGGAGTTTGTCATATTATGTGGCATAATGTGATTAAATTACAGGAAAAAGAAGCATTTTTGAGGCATTTACTATCCAGGGGATTGATGGATACAATTGAGAGAGAATCTAGGGAGGCTTGTCCACCTCCTTAACTTGGCTTGAGATCACAAAATCCTCACTCACAAGCTCAAATTCACTGAGAATTGAGTAACTCCAAGTGTAAGTGAAGTTCAAGAAGGACCAGATCCACAATTTTCGAGATCTTGGAGGGAATCATTCCTATTTTCAAGGGAGCTACCATCATCTACCTTTTTATATAAATAAACCAACTGAAAGGCTCATTAGGATTCAATTTTTTTTTTTTTTTTTTTAATTGTAGTTCACAAACACCTTCGGTCAACGGGTTGTGCTACATCCACTATAAAAATTTGGGCTTGACGCCCACGGCCTACTACAAGACCTAACCCCAAGAGCTTTTGGGAATTGATCTTGTGACCTCCCATCTGGCAAGGCCCCGTCTTGACCGATTGGGTTAACCCTTGGGGCTATTAGGATTCAAATTTTTTATTTAGATAAGAGTAGCTATTTAGCCCAAGGCTTGACCTTATTATTATTAACTTTCATGTGATGTATGGGACGACTATTTTCTGCTAATAAGATGTTTGATATTGAGCTACATATGAGCTAGTTCTAGAGGGCTAAACCATTGGGTTTGGGTCCAACCCAGAGGCTTTAGTCCCTCTTCTATATTTCTTTCTTGTTCTTGTTTCCAAGCATGCCATGTCTTTATTTTGTTGCAGTAGATTTTAAGCTATAAAAACTTGTGATTGCAAGCTTCCCTATCACCTCTCTTGTGGTAAGAGTGATTGGAAGGATTTACAATCTCAGTCCAAAAAAAATCGTTTATGATTTCTTGGAAATATATAGATGTTAGTTATCCTTTTGCATGATTAATTTTTGCAACTTAGGAGTTAGTTTAGTGATCAAAGTAGTGTTGTGAAATAGAATATATGTTAGTCAAATTCAACTCATGTTTTCCATGGCATTTTATCTCACTGTGTTATTGATCATTTGATGCATGCATTTGTCCAGTTGTAGGGTTGTGTCGATCTTCATGGGTGGGCACATATTTTTATCTTTACTTGGACTTCTCCATCTTCTCCCTTTACCCTTCACACTGCTCTCAAACTATGTTTCCACAGTCATTCTCTTTAGGAAATTAAGGACACAGTGGGAATCCACCTTGGTGCAAGAAAGACCTCCAAGAGCTCCTGGGCTTGGATAGGAGGCTTCCCCAACCTTCATTCACTCCCTCCTACCTTCATCCATCTTCTCCTTCCCTCAAGACACCACCTCCACCCTCAAAATCCTCTCGGAACCCCTCATGTATCAATACAAGGCCTCCTATACCAATACAGGACCTCCTGCAGCAGCAACTATAGCA
The DNA here is from genome assembly GCA_000404065.3 of Pinus taeda. Lineage (NCBI taxonomy): Eukaryota > Viridiplantae > Streptophyta > Pinopsida > Pinales > Pinaceae > Pinus > Pinus taeda. Next base: position 310,187 of record APFE031711399.1, read on the forward strand.
TCATTTCCCTCCACCTATTTTTCTCCCCACTTCGACCTTAGCTTGTTTAAGATGAATAGTGACCCCAAACTTGTGATTTGGTGATTAAGAGAAGCTCTTAGACCACTCCAGAGTCCAACCTCCTCTTTTCCTCACCGCAAAACAAAGTATAATTAGTGTAACTATATTCAGATATTCCACAATGTTCATCTTTTATTTGTCGACGTTTCGAGTCTAGACCAAGACTCAACATCAGGACTGATTTACAGAGAAGTGGATAGTGTGCAATAAATATGGTATAGGTGGGTTGTCAAGTTGGTAAGCCGTCCATCTGAATATTTTAATTTTAATTTTATTTATACTTTGTTATATAGATATTTTTATAATTTATTATTGAGTGTATTACTTTCTGAGTGTTCTTAATTTTATTAAAGAGATTCTTTTTAATTTATTGTATTTTAATTTAATATAATTATTTTTAAATTGTTATTCTTAATTGTCAATTATTGTAGCCAATCTCTTCATGGGGAAATTTTGAAAAGAAGGTCTTGATACATACCCATTAAAACCTAAGTTTTGGGTCAGATTTGTGGATGACACCAATGTTGATTGGCCCCATGGGGAAGATGAAGCTCTTAGACCAGTTTCATTTAAGTTAAGCATTAATTGACAATTAAGAATAGCAATTTATAAATAATTTATATTAAATAAAATACAATAAATTGAAAGAATCTCTTTAATAAAATTAAGAACACTAAGAAAGTAATACATTCAATAATAATTTATAAAATATAGTTATAAAAAAGTATAATTAAAAATAAAAATAAAATATTCAGATGGTCGGCTTACCAACTTGACAACCCACTTATACCATATTTATTGCACACTATCCACTTCTCTGTAAATCAGTCATGATGATGAGTCTTGTTCTAGACTCGAAACATCGACAAATAAAAGATGAACACTGTGGAATATCTGAATACAGTTTCTCAAAAACCATACCACGAAAATCTACAAACCATTATAATTAGTGTTTTTATTCACAAGCATGTTTACAAGTTAGATTTCTAATTTTCAAGAAAATGTAAAGTAGATCAATTACACATGCAAGTAGGTTATTGATTTGATAAAATGTGTAAAATAGAGTAGCTTCACGTCTACAAGTAGACTAGCCCTTTCCCTCTCTTCTAATGGTAATTAGGATCTACAAGTTGAATGAATGGAATTTTCACTTTCATAGTTAAAATCAGTTTCATCGGGAGTTTTCACTATAGTTAAGTTGGAGGAATGGTCTTTGAACACCTTAATATGATGTAATGACTGAGGGTGGCATGAGTAGAACCTAACATGTTGTGCATACAACATCGTGACTTCTAAGTTTTTGCAAACCCTAGGTTGATAATTTAAGTTTAGGAGCCCTTGGGAGTTGTGGCACTCATGTTGCAATACCAGTCTCACCACTTTTTGGCGTTGTTGTTAGGGAGGTGTCTAAGTAGGTGTTGTTTATGTTTGAGCATGTTTTTTGTTTTTGTTTTGCATCAATCCTATTGCTTGAAAAAATGAAAAATTTTAAAAACATGTTATTTCATGCCTTGTAGGAGTAGGGATAAACAAGGAAGATTCTTACCAAAAACCTCGACAACCTCAACCAACCAACCTTCATCCTTCTTCAGTGGTTGTGAACTTCCCTCTCTGAATATAGGGGAGTTAAAATACCTTCTAGGTGAGCAACCTAAAATTACCGAAGAACCTATTGGGAAAGAAGAGGAACCCAACTCACCTACCCATACCATGGCTGAAAATGGGAACAGTGAGATTTTCCCCATTAGAGAAACCAATGGAGAGGCTAGAATGAAAAATATAAGCCCCACTTCCCTCCCACATTTCCATGGCCTAACCTCTGAAGATCCTCACACCTTCATGTTTGAATTTGTTGTTGTTTGTAGGACCTATGACTATGCCTTTGATGAGAAGAAGTTGAAGTTGTTTCCTTCTACTCTCAAATATGCATCCTTGCACTGGTTTATGAGTCTACCTAGACGTAGAATCACTACCTGGGCCCAAATGCAACAAACCTTCAGTGATAAATACCGAGATTATTGTAGGTCCAAAAAAACAAAGGAGGAAATCTTTAGGATGACCCTTGGACTTGATGAATCTTTGGAGGACTATGAGGAGAGGTTTCAACTCAATTATAGGAGGGCCAACAGTACCCTTGATACTAGGTCACTCAAGCTAGTTCTTCTTCGAGGGATCAGGGAAGATGTAATGGAAACCATCAACATGCTATCTAGAGGATATATTTACCAATTTCCTTATGATGACATCAAAACTGTATTCAAGAATTACTCCAGGGTTGTTAGGAAGAAGGGTAGGTCTAGCCAAATCTTGGCCAATTCCTCTCCCTCCACAACATCCATCAAGCATGAGATTGGGAATATGTTGGAGGATTTCAAGAGTGAAATGTTGCATACCTTTTCCCTACAAATGGATACTATGAAAATCAAAAGAAAACAAGAGGAAGCAAAGAGGGCACTAGTTATTTTCTTCCCTATATATACTAAAAGACATCCTAGGAATGAATGCCCAGTGAATGTCATAGAGGTTTGCCTAGTATGTGAAGAGAATCATGCAACAAAGAAATTTCCCTCTCTGCTAGGCCTAAAGGCTATATACTAGAAATGATTAGAGAGTAGGTCAAAAAAGTTGTGTTTCATTAACCAAAGGAAACCCTTAGGACCTCGGCCATGTCAACAAGGAATGAAAGGTGCACATTATCCTCACTACAATTCGATTTAGAATGCACCTTTCCAGCCTTGGTACCCTTCCACTCATCCATAATGGTCCACACCTCCTCCTTGGCCTTATGCTCCACCATATCCTCCTCAGCCTTTCAACCATTCTTTTCAACCATATCCACCCTAATATTCCTAATGGGGCAACCCCTCACAAGGGTGGAGGTCTCAAACAATCCATCCTCTTGCTTTACTACCTCCACCCTATCCTCAACCACAACTAACTTGTCATACCCCACCTAAGCAACCTCAATTGCATGCTCAACCCAATCTGAAGTCAAACAATAAGCAAGCACAACAGGTCTACATTGGAAAGACATCCTATCCTGCTTATACTATGGAAAACCAAGAGATCAACCTTCTGTCTAGGAGGATGCTTCCAGATAATCACCCACCTTCTCCACTTGAAGAGATTCAAGAAGAGAAGGAAGAGATTTCCCCTCAAGTCAATACACCCCCTATCCTGAAAGGTTGGTCTACCCTAACTAGCACACCCTAGAAGAGGTTGAAATTCTGGGAGAATTGAAGAATTTGTGTGTCAAGATACCCCTTCTCTGGGCCATTAAAGATGTTCCCATCTACAACAAGATTATTAAGGGAAAATGTTTCAAAAGGTCTGGGAGAAGAAGAAGAAATACTCCCACCATCAATGTTGTTGGACAACTATCTGATCTGATGCTTGGGAGGGTGATCTTCCCAAAATACATAGACATTGGTAGTCCAATAGTGGATGTGCACAAAGATGGCATTATGGTCCCTAATACCCTATTAATCTTGGGGCTGCAATAAATGTGATTACTAGGGGAACCGTGCTAAAGCTCAATATCCAAGGGGCTTTGAGAAACACCACCACAGTGCTGCAGCTTGCAAACAGATCCATAGTAGCTCCTGAGGGAATTATTGAGAATGTCATGGTCTTCCTTGACTTTTGGGAGTACCCTATTGATTCCTAGTCCTCCAACCCAAAACCAAATTTAATGGCTATCATCTCATCTTAGGAAGACCTTGGTTGGCCACTCTTGATTCCTACATTAGTTGTAGGGCTGGGAACATGACTATCAAGAATGGACATTCATCAAAGCAACTTGTGTTGTATCCTCCTCAACCTTCTATTGAACATGATTTACCCATATGGTTAGACGATGAGGAAGAGGATGAATTGTATCACACAACCCCCTTCCCAGCCTGCACTCTAGATACTGTTATAGGAGGGGGAAATCTTGGTGAAGATGACCTTATTGACCATATCTTGCAGAACCAGCCTCCCACTACCATACCAGTTGATGAATTGCTGAAATAATCCGAGAGTAGTCCCTGGACTAACTTGTGCTCTGTTGACTCTAGCCTAGAACATGTCAAGATTGTAGAGTTTGTTTGATCCAGAACTCTAAATATCAACCCCTCTCTCTTAGCCAAACATGAAGAAAACTTGTGCAATGTACTGAGGAACACCTAGATGGTTTTGCTTGGGATTATAAGGAAATGAAGGGTGTGCATCCCTCAGTTTGTACTCATCATATTTAAATCAAAGAGGGATGCAAGCCTATGCACCAACCCCAGAGAAGGATGAACCCAGCTCTTAAGGACATTGTGAAAGAAGAATTACAAAAGCTACTAGATGTTGGGTTCATATGCCCCATTTCAGATAGTGAGTGGGTATCTCCTCTTGTTTTAGTTCCCAAGAAGAATGGGAAGTGGAGAATCTGTGTTGATTACCGGGAGATTAACAAGGCTACAAAGAAGAACCATTTTCCTTTACCCTTCACTGACCAAGTCCTAGATGGCCTTGCAAGAAATAAATTCTTATCGTTCCTCGATGGATTTAGTTGATACAACCAAAATCCAGATCAATCTTGAAGACCAAGATAAGACCACATTTACATGTCCTTGGGGTACCTTTTCTTATAGATTTATTCCATTTAGTCTATGCAATGCCTGTGCTACTTTTCAGGGGGAAGTTCTTAGTATTTTTGTTGAGCTTGTTCATGGCTCCGTTATGATATACATGGATGATTTCACTCCTTATGGATGTGACTTCCAAGAAGCTCTTTCTAATCTATGCAAAGTATTGAAGAAATGTATTGAAATGAATCTCTCATTGAGCCCTGAGAAATGTGAGTTTTTTATGAATGCATGGACTGTCCTTGGCCATTCCATATCCAAGGAAGGAATATAGGTTGACCCAAACAAGATTGACATCATTAAAAGGGTCCCTATCCCTCAAAAGCAAAAGAGATGTTAGGAGTTTCCTTACATTAGTTGGTTATTATAGAAGGTTCATTAAAGATTTTAGCAAACTGACTTCACCCTTGTTTGGACTACTGGCTAAAGATTCATATTTTTGTTGGACAAACAAATGTCAAGAAGCCTTTGAAATACTAAAAGAAAAGATTCTTCAATGATATCCTTAATCAACAATGTTAAAATTATAATCCCATCCAAATTGTTGTGACTCCATGAGTTCTTAGCAATCCCCTTTTTAGAGTCACATTCACAACTTCAGAAGTGGATTAGATTTCATTCCCATGGGCTTCACTATTTCGCAAGTTGACATTTTCCTTAGATAATCCACCATTATTATCTTCAACTAGTGATTGTACTACTCACTTTTTAGATTGTTATCGATCATGGGAAGTTCATACATATTTTTAATTTTTACCAACTCTTATGTATCAACATCTCTCTCCCTTAACCATACCCTTCTTGGGCATTCATACAAGACATGCATTCAATTGAAATTATTTTTGAGGTGATATAATCTCAACATGAAAAATTCTTACCCAATTCCTTCAACTTACCATCTGGTGTAGGATGGTTGATTTCCATATTTCCATGGTTTCCATTACCATTTGTACTAAGTTGGTGAGATTTTCAAGGATGTATATTTGGCTCCTTCCCTAGCATTACATCCCCTTTTCATCGTCCTCAACATTCTTTCAATGGATGAAGGTACTTTTTTGTAATGTCCCTCTCTTAGTGTAACTTTATTTAAAGAATCTCTCTCTCTCTCTCTCTCTCTCTCTCTCTCTATATATATATATATATATTAAAACATGCACATAATTGCAATGCATTAAATTCACAATCAAACATTCTATCAAAAATTAAAAGGAAACTGGTTAATTGTTTCCCATAGTTTTAATTCTCCCTTCCTTAATTCATTTTCTCAACAAGAAAATAGCTTACAAGGTTTTGATCATAATAGCTACCAATAACCTCAAGCTTACATTTTGTTTGTATAAAAAGAAATTTATATTATATTTTTTAACTAGTGAAAACTAATAATCCCTTCTTACTTAAGTGGTTTTCTTTACTCATCTATTTATAACTTAGTTTATTGTTTCTAGTTTTATATAGCAATTCATTTGTCTCTAATGTTGAGAAAGTGTTTTTCCTATATTACGGTCTTATTGTTGCTAGTTCTATATAGAAATTCATTTGTCTCTAATGTTGAGAGAGAGAGAGATGTTGAGATGGTTGCTAGTTCTTTTTCCTATATTGTGTCTTTCCTATATTATGGTCTTATTGTTGCTAGTTTTATATAGCAATTCATTTATCTCTAGTGTTGAGAGAGAGAGATGTTGAGATGGTTGCTAGTTATTTTTCCTATATTATGGTCTTTTATTGTTGCTAGTTCTATATAGCAATTCATTTCTCTAATGTTGAGAGAGAGTGTGTTTTTCCTATATTATAGTCTTATGGTCTTCTAGTTCTATATAGCAATTCATTTGTCTCTAATGTTGAGAGAGTGTTTGAGAGAATGTTTTTCCTATATTGTTTGAGAGAATGTTTTTCCTATATTATAGTCTTATGGTCTGCTAGTTCTATATAGAAATTCATTTGTCTCTAATGTTGAGAGTGTTTTTCCTGTATGTATTGAGAGCGTTTTTGAAACTGTTTTGAGTGTTTTTCCTAGTTCTATATAGAAATTCGTTTGTCTCTAATGTTGAGAGTGTTTTTCCTGTATGTATTGAGAGTGTTTTCATTTGTCTCTAATGTTGAGAGTGTTTTTCCTGTATGTATTATTGAAACTGTTTTGAGTGTTTTTCCTAGTTCTATATAGAAATTCATTTGTCTCTAATGTTGAGAGTGTTTTTCTTGTATGTATTGAGAGTGTTTTCATTTGTCTCTAATGTTGAGAGTGTTTTTCCTGTATGTATTATTGAAACTGTTTTGAGTGTTTTTCCTATATGTATTATTAAGACCGTTGAGAGTGTTTTTCCTATATGTGTATGTATTATTGAAACTGTTTTTAAAACTGTTTTGAGTGTTTTTCCTATATGTATTATTGAGACTGTTGAGAGTGTTTTTCCTATATGTGTTTTTCCTGTATGTGTTATTGAAACTGTTTTGAGTGTTTTTCCTATATGTATTATTGAGACTATTGAGAGTGTTTTTCCTATATGTGTATGTATTATTGAAAATGTGTATGTATTATTGAAACTGTTTTTGAAACTGTTTTGAGTGTTTTTCCTATATGTATTATTGAGACTGTTGAGAGTGTTTTTCCTATATGTGTGTATTATTGAAACTGTGTATGTATTATTGAAACTGTTTTTGAAACTGTTTTGAGTGTTTTTCCTATATCTATTATTGAGACTGTTGAGAGTGTTTTTCCTATATGTGTTTTTCCTGTATGTATTATTGAAACTGTTTTGAGTGTTTTTCCTATATGTATTATTGAGACTGTTGAGAGTGTTTTTCCTATGTGTTTTTCCTGTATGTAATATTGAAACTATTTTTGAAACTGTTTTGAGTGTTTTTCCTATATGTATTATTGAGATTGTTGAGTGTTTTTCCTGTATGTATTATTGAAACTGTTTTTAGTGTTTTTCCTATATGCATTATTGAGACTTTTGAGAGTGTTTTTCCTGTATGTATTATTGAAACTGTTTTTGAAACTGTTTTGAGTGTTTTTCCTATATGTATTATTGAGACTGTTGAGAGTGTATGTATTATTGAAACTATTTTTGAAACTGTTTTGAGTGTTTTTCCTATATGTATTATTGAGACTGCTGATAGTGTTTGTTTTTCCTATATGTATTATTGAGACTGTTGAGAGTGTATGTATTATTGAAATTTTTTTTGAAACTGTTTTGAGTGTTTTTCCTATATGTATTATTGAGACTCTTGATAGTGTTTGTTTTTCCTATATGTATTATTGAGACTGTTGAGAGTGTATGTATTATTGAAACTGTTTTTGAAACTGTTTGAGAATGCTTTTCCTGTATGTATTGAGAGTGTTTTTCCTATATATATTATTGAAACTGTTTTGATTGTTTTTCCTATATGTATTATTCCTATATATATTATTGAAACTGTTTTGAGTGTTTTTCCTATATGTATTATTGAGACTGTTTGAGAGCGTTTTTCCTATATATATTATTGAAATTGTTTTGAGTGTTTTTCCTATATGTATTATTGAGATATTTGAGGTTTTTCCTATATGTATTATTGAGACTATTTGAGAGCGTCTTCCTATATATACTTATTATATAATTGTATTGAGAGCGTTTTCCTATATATATTATTGTATTGAAGAGGTTTTTCCATATATTATATATATATATAATATATATATATATATATAAATATTGTTTTGAGTGTTTTCTATATATTGAGAGGTTTCTATATATATTATGTAATTGAGAGTGTTTTTCGATATATATATATATATTATTGTTTTGAGTGTTTTCCTAATATATTTTATTGGTTTGAGTGTTTTTCCTATATATTATTGTATTGAGATGTTTGAGTGTTTTTCCTAATATATATTATTGTTTTGAGTGTTTCCTAATATATTTTGTATTGAGAGCGTTTTTCCGATAGAATATATATATTATTTTTGAGTGTTTTACTAAATTGAGGCGTTTTACCAATATTAATATTATTGTTTGAGTATTTTTCCTATATATTGAGAGTGTTTAGAGTATTTTCCTATATATATATAATTGAGAGTTGAGAGCGTTTTTCCTATATATAATATATATATTAAATATATTATTGTTTTTTGAGTATTATAATAATATTGAGACTGTTTAAGAATATTTTTTACCTATATATATATATTAGAGCTTGAGAGCGTTTTTCCTATATATATATATAATTGTTTTTCCTATATGCATTATTGAGATTTCTTATATTATTGTTTTTGTTTTTCCTATATGCATTATTGAGATTTCTTATATGTGTCTATATGCATTATCGAGATATTATTGAGACTATATGTATTATTGTTTTTCCTATATGCATTATTGAGATTTCTTATATGTATCTATATGCATTATTGAGATATTATTGAGACTATATGTATTATTGAGACTGTTTTTTCCTATATGTATTGTTTTTCCTATATGTATTAATTCAACAAATTTAGATACATCGAAATTTAACACAAACTACCACTTATATTTCTCATACAGAGATATTATTTCAATCCCAATACTGATACGAATAATCATATGTTAAAACATATCACGTCGCTCTGTTTTAAATTCCGCGGGCACATATTTTTGGTTAACAATGTGGTATATTATTATGGTTCTTGGATATGGGTTTGGTACTAAACATAATTTTTATGCTTACAATTATCCATAAGCTTCCATGTACTTACGTGTCATCAAATAACACTCCCATAACTCCCTTATCAAATGAGAAACTAAGCTATATTTTGTTTTAAATCAATGACGTTCACTACCTGTAGAGTTTACTCTCAGAACACTTATATTTTTACTACACATTTATTCAATTTATTATGTTGTATGTATTGTGGTATACGTGTTGTTTTACTGTCCTTCCACAAGGTTCCTTCCGACTACCCCATCAACGGTGACCAGGATTCCACTCCATGTCAATGGTGATTTTCACTGCTAGGGTTTATTGGAAAAGTAATAACTACCATACCTCCGAAAATTACGTTACTTCATTTTCACAACGTATACCACCGACTGAGCTTCTCCACACTCTACAACTAGCTCAAACTGTTGGAGTTCTTTTTACTAGTTTACTCTCTCTGCATTCTGAGAATGATATATTTGTTTTACCATCTTTTACTTTATCAATTATTTTGGCTCTTTTTCCACAATGGCGCCGACTCAGTTGTGTGAATGTTTTCTTTGGTAATTTTACCGCTGAGCTAGTATGGTTCTTCTCTATTATTTAAACTAGTATAATTCTTCCATCATAATTATTTCCTTACTTTTTACTAATGGTATATATATTTTTTTTTAAGGGAACTCCTTCAACGTTTCTGTGGAAATTATTCTTTCTCCTCTGGGATTTTCGATTTCAAGTTCAACTATGAAATTTCACTAATTCTTTTACTGTATTCACAAGGTCGGGATTCTTGCTCACTCGGGTGAAAGTAGTGGATGAGGCAAAATTTATTTCTGGTTTGAATTAAGATTTTTTTCTTATTTGGAAAACACTCTACATGACTATGACCATTTGTAACTGAGTACTTAGTTCTAGAATATTTATCCATGAACTATTAAATGTTAAATAAGTTCTTTATAAACCTCTTTCTCGGCTTGTTTATACTAGTCTCTATAGGTAATTTGTTTATACTAAAGTTATGGTTTTTTATATACAAATTTCCATTTGGAAAATGTTAGGTGTAGAAATTTGTATATACTTATTCATTTTTCTTTGAAATGTTTTTCGATTGTATCATGTGTTGGAATAGCATTTACTTATTTATGCTCAATACTATTAAATTTGCAATTAAATTATTGTCTTGCAACCTTTTTTTTTAATATTCATATTCTTGTGCATATCAACAACAATTCAACTAATACTTTGTTGTTTTGATTTATTTAAATTATTTTTCCAGAGAAGAGTTTTTTGTCATTAATACAAACCTGCATATGAGTATTTCATTTATACTAATAATCTGCAGTTTTTTGTTTAAGATTTATAATAAGTTTATTTTTTATATATAATATAGACATTATATATATATATATATATATATATTATATATATATATAATATATTTTTTCAGTTTTGTTATTTGTGTATTGGGTAAATTTTTATATATAAAATATGACAACAATAATGCGCTCTGAAGATAACACCATACAAAATATAAATGGCAAAAGCCTCAAATCAATAATAATGACTTTAATTCTAAATATACATCTCAAGAAATGATATTTGTTTTTTCTTTAAATAAAGGTTCGAATTCTAGCTAGCATAATAATTAAAATTTTGCTCTATAAAATAATACTCTATGACTCAACTGTTTCTTTTTCTTCTATCTTATCATGCATATAGTTTAAGTTCCATTCTACAGAAAAAGATAAATAAAACAAACTTTTAAAAATACAATTCATTTTTCTTTTTCTTTTCTTTACTTTTTCCCAATGTATAAAAAATTATATATAACACAACCATTTTCATTCTCTTGACAAGCAGATATTTATAGAAATTAGAGATACCAACTTGAAATAGTCTTTTCTTTTCTGAAAAATTAATAGTAAAGTACTTGGCTCCTCCCATTGAAAAATTAATAGTAAAGTACTTGGCTCCTCCCATTGACACTGCAAAATAGCCAATGTCCCCCACATGCAATTTATTTCGTCTCAATTTCCTTCCTTTCTTTAGTCTCTTATGCTCTCAAAATGAGATAAAAGCCCATAAAAAGGGAAGATTTTATCCATTCCCATCTACCACTCTTTTGGTGGTTATTAACTGTCTCCACCTCACCAACAAGTGGGAGGTAGTTATCAACTCATTAATGAGCTTTTGTGTACCACTGTTGAAGACAACTCCATGTCTTCTAGGAAACAATTAATTGGCCAATATCATAATCCCCAATTAAATCTAATTATCCAGATTAGATGCCTAAGACTTATTGATGGGCAATAAATATTTCACAATAACTTTGTAGTCTTATCTCTTTTAGCCATTTGTACTTAAAAATTAATTTTCTAGATTTTCTTCATTTATAAAAAAATAAACGTCATAATTACAAAGTAGTCTTATCTCTTTTAGCCATTTGTACTCAAAAATTAATTTTCTAGATTTAGTCTAACTTACTTAACAAAAAATAAACATATGCACATTTAATTACAAAAAACATCAAGTCAAGAGATATCACATCCTCCCCCGCTTGATTTTGACACTGTCCCAGTGTCTCATCATTATTTTCAAACACATTCAAGTTTTTATCAAAATATGCTTCTTTGAAAGCATACTCTAACTTCCAAGTTGCATCTTTTGGATTGAAGTGTTTCCATTGAACCCTCAGCTGTAGTGCATCTCTATTATGGAGCGTGACTACCCTTTGGTTTAGAATATGCAGTGGTTCTACTAGGAATTCTCCCTTTGGTTCCACCTGTACAACATTCCAATCAATTACATGAGATTGTTCATGTATATACTTTTTCAAAAAATATACATGAAACACATTATGAATTTTAATATTGGCCGGTAGGGCTAGTTGATAGGCCAGAGGTCCAATTGTGGCTAACACCTCAAAAGGTCCACATTATCTAGGTGATAACTTGGCACAACTGCCAAGTCTGTGCTTTTCTTGGGTTTAACTCTTAAATACACATAATCTCCCACATTAAACTCATTTTGAACTCTTTTCAAGTCTGCATAGCTCTTATCATGATCTTGGACTCTTTTTAAATTTTGTTTAACCTACTTGACCACTTCTTCCATTTATTTTAACATATCAGGTGCCAACACTATCGTATATTCAAGATTATCCCAACTCAAAGGTACCTTGCATCTTCTTTCATACATCACTTCAAAAGGGTTCATATTCAAGGAGGTTTGGTATCCATATTATAAACAAATTCTGCTAAATGCAAGTAATCCTCTCATTTGTTTGTTTGTCCTTAACATACATCCTTAACATATCTTCCAATATCCTCCAATATATGATTGGTCCTTTCTATTTGGGCATCAGTTTGAGGATGGTAATTTGTACTAAAGTTCAACATTGTTCTCATACCTTCAAACAACCCTTTTCAAAACTTGGATGTGAATTTTGCATCCCTATATGACATTGCAATTTTAGGTATCCCATGGATTCTGAAAATTTCTCTCATGAAAATTTCTAGAATGTTTATTGCTTTAAAAGTAGATTTTACAATGATAAAGTGTATTTCTTTACTAAGCTTATAAACCACGACCATAATGGAGTCAAGTTGCCTCCTAGTATCAGGTAGTCTAGTAATAAAAATCCATCGAAATTGTATCTCATTTCCATTCTAGAATGGGTATGGGTTACAAAAACCCACCATGGTATTGATGAGAAGCCTTAACTTGTTGATAATCAAGACATTTAGCCACATATTTTGTTTTCTCATTCTTCATATTTGGCTAGTAAAAATTGTTTCTCAACATAGTAATCAACTTTTTGTAGCTAGGATGGCCAGTTGTTGACCTTTTGTGTAACTCATATAAAACATTTGTTTTTCAAATTTATATCATCATGCACATAAATTCTGCTTTTAGACAGTAAATTTTTTTGACTATCTATTGAAAAATATCTCCCTCTTCATCCAAAGTTTCAATTTTCTGGACTTTTTCCTTGATTTTAAGTTATTCTGAATCAAACTTTCCAACCATTTTGACTTTATCTATTAAGCTTGTTGACCAACTAGTTGCTGATATAACACATATTTTTTTAATCTTTCTGCTTAAAGCATCAACTATTTTATTTTTCATTCCTTTAATATGCATAATCTCAAAATCATATTCACTAATGAATGCAAACCATCTTGCTTATCTAACATTTAGATCATGTTGATCAAATAGATATTTGAGACTAACATTATTTGCCCTAAATTGAAACTTTGTTCCTATAAGATAATGTCTCCACATTTTGGTTACATGAACTACAATTACTAATTCTAAATCATGAGTAGCATAGTTTTTATCATGCTCTTTCAATTTTATCAGTTCATAACAAATAACATGACCATCCTGCATCAAAACTCCTCTTGAACCTTCAATACATGCATGTGTACATACTCAAAAATCCTTGTTGGGATCAGCCAATTTTAAACTCAGAGTTGTGATCAGGAGTTGTTTTAACTTATCAAAGTTGTCTTGACATTTTTTACTCCATTTGAACTTGATTACTTTCTTTTGTAAAGAAGTAATTGGATATGCAATTTTGGAAAATCCTTCTATAGATATCCTATAGTATCATGTAATTCCCATAAAGGATATGCTTTCCTCTACATTTTTAGGTACCAACCACTCCATTATTGCCTTTATCTTTTTTGGATCAACAACAATTCATTCCTCTGATATTACATGTCATAGATAATGAATTCATTTATGGTAAAATGAACACTTGTTGAATTTATCATATAATTCATTATCTTTAAGAGTTTGAAGTACCATCTACAATTGTTGGTCATGTTCTTCTCTACTATTCGAGTATACCAGATTATCATCTATAAAGACAATTCCAAATTTATCTAGGAATGGTCTAAGTACATTGTTCATAAGCCATGTGAAGGTAGCTAGTGCATTAGTAAACCCAAATGGAAGTACCACAAATTCATAATGCCCATAATGTGTGCTAAATGTTGTTTGGTGAATATCTTCATCCTTAATTCTAATATGGTGGTATCGTGATCTTATATCAGTTTTAGAAAAAATAGAAGCTCCTCTGACTTAATCAAACAAGTCATCTATCTTGGGTAAGCAATATTTGTTTTTTATGGTCATTTTGTTAAGTTGCCTATCATATATGCACAACCTAATAGTACCATCCTTCTTTTTGACAAACAGAATGGGTGCCCCCCAAGGAGACACACTTGGCCTTATATACTTTTTATCCAAAAACTCATGTAATTGAATCTTCAACTCCATTAACTCGGGAATACTCATTTTATATGGCGCCTTTGATACCAGAAAAACTCTGGGTAGAAGATAAATGGTAAAAAAAATATCCCTCCTTGGAGGAATTCTTGGTATTTCTTCTAGAAAAACATTTTTATACTATTCTAGTATAGGGTATTCTTCTAATGATGGTTTTTTATTATTATTAGAAATATTTTTCACTTGGAAAATGAACATTTGACATCATTTTCTAGTGTATTTCTTCATTTGTACTACAGATATTTGTTTGGCATAAATATTTCTTGGTATTCCTTGGACCATGCAAGTTTCTCCCCTTACTATCAACACAGGTAAAATACTTTTCTAAACAATTTAATATTACTCTATGTGATTCTAGCCAATCCATACCTATGACAACCTCATAAGATCCCAAGGGTAATATATACAAATCTATTGTGGTATGCATTCCATTTAGATGTATTATGCAATTTTTTCTTATTTCTATCCCTTTTCTTTTAGTCCATGTGGCCAACTGTACTAACTAAGGCTTGTTTTGTTTCTCTTTTACAAGATTACATCTTTCAACTACTACATGGGAAATATAACCTAATGTTGATCCTGGATCTATAAGTACATATACATTTTTTTCAAGAATTTTGCCTTGTATTTCCTCCATGGTGGATTGATGATCTGCTTGCCTCCCATCCAATGCAACATTGATTCTGGGTATTTTACAAGAAACATCATTTATAGTAGGTGATTCTTGAATATTGTTTAATGTTGCTTTCTTATTTAATGGGTTCTATGGAAAATCTCTCCCTAAGTAATTTTCACTATAACCCTAGCATTTTATTGGTGGTTTTATTGATTCACTAGTATTTTTGTATCTTGTTCCTGATCCTCCTTTCTGCCCCAGATTCTTTTGTTGGCTAACATTTATGTTATAGTTTCCTGCTTGCATAATTTTAGAAAAGGTGGGTTTCTTAAACCTCTTTCTCTTAATATTGAGTCCATGACTACTTATACTCCCTTATCAAATCAATGGTTAAGCTATATTTCGTTTTAAATCAACTACATTCACTGCTTGTAGGGTTTACTCTTGGATCACTTATATTTTTAAGACACATTTATTCAATTTATTATTATGTTGTAAACAGGTTTCCCTATTCATGGCATTCACTATATTTACAATAGGCATTTCAAACCAACAACTATGGTTCATCTTCATTTTGAAAATGATTCCAAAAACTGAATTACCTAGATTATTAATAAATAGATAAAGGGGGTAAAAATAACAACTGACAATAACCCTAAATTTACAAATTTCATTTTTAATTAGAATCTAGGAATTTTTAAGAGATTAAAATTAAAAACATATGATTTTTTATGATGAAATATTATTTAAGTGATAATATTGAGATAATAGAAATGTAAGATATGTAATTACATTATAAAGAATGTGAGAATTATAAATTCATATCAGATTATCTAATATTAATAAATATGATAATGGGATTCAATTTATTATGTTGTATGTATTGTGGTATACATGTTAGTTTACTATCCTTCCATAGGGGTCCTTCCAACCTAACCCATCGATGGTGATGATGATTCCACTCTAGATTAATGGTGATTTTCGCTCATTAGGGTTTATTGGAAAGTTAATAACTACTATACCTCCACAAATTACGTTAGTTCATTTTCCAACCTAACCCATCGATGGCGATGATGATTCCACTCTAGATTAATGGTGATTTTCGCTCATTAGGGTTTATTGGAAAGTTAATAACTACTATACCTCCACAAATTACATTAGTTCATTTTCACAATGTATATCACTGACTGAGCTTCTGCAATCTCTAAAACTAGCTCGAAATGTTAGAGTTCTTTTTACTAGTTTACTCTCTCTACATTCTGAGAATGATATATTTGTCTACCTTAGGTTACTTTATCAATCATTTTGGCTCTTTTTCCACCACAGCCCCGACTCAGTTGTGCGAATGTTCTCTTTGGTAATTTTACCACCTGATGTCTTATAATTCTTCTCTATTGTTTACCCAGAAATGGTTTTGAAAGACTCTCGACTTTGTTTGCCTTTGCAAAAATTGTTTTTCTTGCTAGATACAGTTCAGTGGGTAGTGGATTGTCTCCACTTAATGCAGGTACTACAGAGAAGTCTCTATACTAGTTATTTCTTCCAATAGGTTCCGCGTTCGAACCTTCTAGCACGTATATACTTATTTTTGTTCTATTTGTTGTTGGTCTTATTAATTTGCATTTGTTGTCTTTTTAAGAAGTATTTAAGCGTTTGTTAAAAACACCTTTAAGGTTGACTAATTTCTATATATGTTCACATTGGCTGAATATACTCGGTTCCTCATGTAGCTTTTTATATTTTTCACACCTTATGCACTCGACTTTGAAATAGATTATAGGGTTTGTGTACTTTTATTTCCCAATTATCTTTTTGAACTCCTATAGGGTTATTAATCTTTCACTGTATGCATTAATTTGATTTGTCCTTCGACCTCATTCTAAAGTTACCAATGGAATGTTTTGGGATTTTCCATTTCATTCTCTCGGTATATCCTGTAATATGTATTTCAATTCTGACTTGATAATTTGTAAGGTTGTTTGGATGGTAATTGTTGTCAAAACCTTAAATATAAAGAAAATACGTTCTTCCGGAGTTTTTATTTATGAATTGACTTTTTTTTTAATATAATGATATGTTATTTTTTCAAAGCAACGGTGGCATTCGCTAGCCTATATGAAATGCTTCTCTTCTCTAGTGTTTTCAATTTCAAGTCCAACTATGTAATTTCACTAATTTCTCAACTGTATTCCCTAGGTCGAGTCTCTTGCTCACTCTCGGGTCAAAGCAATGCATGAAGGTGAAATTTGTTTTGTGTTTGAATTAAAATCTTCTTCATGTTTTGAAGACTCTCTACATGGCTACAACCATTTGTAACTGAGTACTTAATTTGAAATAAGTTCTTTATAACCTTCCTTCTCGACTTGTTATACTATACTCTATATAGTTAATTTGTTTATTCTAAAGTTATTAGTGTTTGCATACATATGTCTATTCGAGCAATGCTATCTATAGAAATTTGAACATACTTATTTATTTTTCCTTAAAAAAATCGACTATATAATGTGTCAAATAACATGTACCTTGTTTGTGCTCAATATTGTTAAATTTTCATTTAAATTATTGTCTTACAACACCTTTTTTTCAATATTCATAGTCTTGTGCATATCAAGAACAGTGCACTAATACTATGGTCAGTTTGATTGTATAAACTATTTTTCTGGATAAGAAAAGGGATTTTATGTCATCAGTACAACTTTGCATAAGAGTATTTTATTTCTACTAGTTATATATATAATATATAATATATATATATATATATATATATATATATATAAACTCATTTAAATATTAAAGAAAACTGGTAGATTACTATTATAAGTAAAACATTTATATATACGATGTGATCTCAATGATCCATTCTTGTTGAATTCATATATATATATTCATAAACCTATTTTTCAGTTCTCTTATTTGTACATTTGGGTTACTAACGTAACCTGAAAACAATAAAATTCTATATATATAATGGAACAATAATAATTACTTCAATTCTAAATATACATGTCAAGAAATCATATTCGTTTTTCATATTTCTTTTCTGGGCTTCTAGCTAGCATAATAGTTAAAATTTTGCTCTATAAAAGAATACTATAATTAGATCATGCATACAGTTAAACTTCAATTCTATAGAAAGGATAAATAAAACAAAGATTTAAAAATACAATTCATTTTTCTTTTTCCTTTCTTTACTTTTTTCCTCTGTATAAAATTTTATATATAACACATAACTAGTTCTGTTCTCTTGGCAAGTAGATAAATATAGAAGTTAGAGATACCAAATTGAAATAGTCTCTTCTTTTTTGGAAAATTAATAATTAATTACTTGGCTCCTCCCAAATGTCTCCCTGGAGCATACAAGAGTTGCAATTTCTTTTTGTCTCAATTTCTTAGTTCTCTTCGGTCTCTTCTATTCTCAGAATAAGACAAAAGCAAGTAAAAATAGAAGATTGTTTCCATTCCCATCTACCGCTCTTTTGGTGGTTATTAACTGCCTCCACCTCACCAACAGGTGGAAGGTAGTTATCAACTCATTAATAAGCTTTTGTTTCCCACTCTTGAAGACAACTCCCTGCCTTCTATGGAAACAATTAATTGGCCAATATCATAATTCCTCAATTAAATCTTGTCATCCACATTGTAGTTATCAACTCATTAATGAGCTTTTGTTTCCCACACTTGAAGACAACTCCCTGCCTTCTATGGAAACAATTAATTGGCCAATATCATAATTCCTCAATTAAATCTTGTCATCCACATTAAATTCCTAGGACTTATTGATGGGAAATAAATATTCCACAATAATTTTGCAGCCTCATCTCTTTCAACCATTCATACTCAACAATTAATTTCCCAAATTTTCTTCATTTACAAAAAATTAAACATCATAATTACAAATTTACAACCAATTATTATTAGCACTAAATTTGTTGATAATTAAGATTTTCTAGTTGTTTTTCAATCTAAATTACTTAACCATAAATAAGCATATGCACATTTAATTCCATAAAACATAAAGCCAAGGGATATCACATTTTTTTACCTCCAATCCCACTTCAAACAAGTGGTCCTTTAATGTGAAATTCCCAAGCATGGTTTGTGTCTTTGTTGATGTACAAGTTCATTCATATTCCAATTGTTAGTTGAATTAATCTCAACATGTGCTTCAATACTTCTAATTGACAACCAATTTACTAGATATTTACATGTACATACATTCAATGATAAGTCAACATATATCATCAATAAATCAACATGCTCACGCTGAAGGTACTCACAAAGGCATAACGACAAAAGTAAAACAAGCATTCCAAAGGAAACTCCCATTACCAAATATTTTACACAAATTAGGGCTCCACAGTCTAGTTGTTCATATTAGCCCAATAAAACCCTCTTTTAATGAATTTTAATTACTCTAATTATGCCCTCCCAATGCAACTTTTCATTCAACTTAACAAAAGCGATTTTCCAAGTTTATCCAAAATTCTAGCATATTAAGCATATGCATTAAACTGATTAAACATTTCTCATAATTTTCAATGAGCATAATAATACAAATTACTTCTTATAACATCCTATGGGCCCCTCCCCCTTGTACTCCTATGTTGTAACATACCCCCTACTATCTCTACCCCTAACTAAGCGTATAAGGAGGTAGTTACTAAGCTAGCCCAACCTCCAAGGTCCAGTTATGGAAGTGGGGTCTAAAAAAAAAACAACATTTGTTTACTTTCTTAAAACTTAGAATGAATGAAGTCGTTCTGTTCATCTCATCGAGACCTTTCCAACGATATAAAATTTGCCTCAATCAAAATCCTAAATCAAAAGATATGGTTGTTTAAAATATGCCTATGAGATAATTCCATGACATCTTGAGTTGTCACGTGGCACCCATGTGATATTTGAGTCTTCCACCTCTCTACCACAAGACAACATTACTTCATTTATCGACCTATCCATATTGGTGTCACGTATTAACTCATTTCATGGTATACTAGGCTCAACATATAACACATATGTAATGTATACCACGTATACGAGAGTCGACCCCTCTATGGCCACATCACCCCTGGAGTAAAATCTCGAAGGTGTTCCTTATTGTTCCCCATTGGGACTTTCGGGAACAGTGGAGCAGGGTTACGTGGATCCCCTATGGACCCTCCTCCAACGTGCCTTCTCATTATTTGCTACGGACGCGTGCTCAGGAACTTGCATGCCACATCATCCCTAACTAAACACTTTTGCAAGACATTCAAACCACTAGGTTACGTGGGGTAATCACCTAGCCACTCACCACGACAACATAGTCTAGCTAATCACATCTCTCTTTTTCCTATGTAAGTGAGCTTTGCCACACCACATCACCCTGGGGATTAAGTCCTAGAGTGGTTGCACCCGACTCCAATAGAAATTGTCGAGGACAAGGCATCAGGGTGACGTCAATGAACCTTTCCACCAGGGTGATGTCACCCTTCACGTGGCTTCGCTCTAAATATGCCATGTGTCACTTGCTTTCGGGTCACATGACCCCGCTAAAACCTTAGATTATGCTGACACATGTCCAACTCCTAGGTCACCATGTGGCCTTGAGGCCACATCCCCTGCCACGTTGGTTGTGGGTCCCATGTGGTCTTCCTTTGCACAGTAAAATTAGATTTCATGCCATTAGTGGTTTGGGGTTCCTCTATATCAATGTCCCAAATGTATAACAATTAGTCCCACCTTCCATGTTGTCCTGACATTTTGAGCCTAGTGGGACTTTCCCAACGTCCCATCAAAATATCTAGGTATAGCTCCTGGATATAGCTATTGTTCCCATGATTATACGAGGCTTAATTTCATTCCTCCAAAGAGCTTAGGTTTACTTCCCCGTGCAATTACATGGGTTTACACCCATTTTATTTACTTAACTATTTAGAGTTATCCCTCCCGGGCTTGGCATCTTTTCAGTCCAAACAAACTTACAACCTATACATGGAATACCTATAATGACTTACACCTTCACTGACCTTTTGTTATCTATCTTGAGCTTACAGGTAAATACCAGCTTGTTAACCAAGTCATTTTAATGCAAGCATCAATTTGGTTAATAGAGAACCCACCCCTAAATATTAACTTAAAAAATTATCAGCCCTATTGCCAGCAAGTAAAAATAATACAAGAGCATGAACAAGCATTAATATATCATTCTTCAGGGATCAAAAATCCCTCATCATTTTCACAACATTCAACATTATCTATTCACATAGGAAATTTAATATTCCTTAACAATAACATCAGCATTAAACCAACACATTACCCTATGAAAAAGTGGACTTACTTATTAGAAACAAAACCTTCTGGCCATTTTATTGACAAAGTATAATCATGGTAGAGATACAACTATCTCTTTGATGTTCAAGCACTTACAAAATTCATAGATCCATTGCATACAAGCCATTTAGGCTAGGATTATTCTCATTGTAACACAAGAATCTAACTATTCCATATACATGCCTTTAAAATAATAGTTTTATTTCACATAGGAATGCCTCATTCCCTAATATTATAGGCCATGATAAATTAGTACATTAAACAAGCATAGAGCATTCAGACATAGGATTCATAAGTGGATACTTATCTTTGATAGTTTGAACCAAACAACTGAGATTGGGACTTCAACTCTCCACACAACCTTAGACATGTTGCAGTCAATCCTTTCTTACATTAGTCACTCCCAAACAAGATTCTAGAGCTTGAGGATGCGTGCTTATGGGATTAAATCAATGATGACATTTGAAACAGGGACTCCGGAGGACCATCCACCTCCCCCCACCATCTACTCAGTACAATCAGTTTCTCACAAGGAATCCATAGGTCCACCACCTCTACCCTTCAGCTACCACAACAAGATTGTAGATCTACTATCACAAGTTAAAACATGGAATCTAGAGGCTCACCTCCACCCACCATCCAAACAAGGGAATATATAGGCTTATTCCTCCACCTTCAGATTTACAAGGGAATCTAGAGGCTTACACTTCCACCCTCAAATCAATAAGGGAACCAAGAGGCTTATACCTCCACCCTCAAATCAAAAAGGGAATCTAGAGGCTTATACCTCCACCCTAAAATCAACAATGGAATCCATAGGCTTATACATCCCCTCTCAAATCAACAATGGAATCCAGATGCTCACACCTCTACTCTCTAGTAAGAAGGGAATCCAAAGGCTCACCACCTCCACCCTAAACCGAATGAGGGAATCCAGAGGCTTAACACCTCCAATCTCAATAATTTCTTTCACATAGTTGATCCACCCAATCCTAGGAATCCATAACCCATTGAATAAACTGGAAAACAAGTAGAGTGGGGGGCTAAGGAACTCTCCTCACTAGGAATCCGAGGAACATTCCTTCACCCAAGCTTTCAAGGGAATCCGAAGAAAACCATCTCCACCCTTCAGCCTTTCAAGGAATCCAAATATTATTGTCCTCCAGTGAGAGATATTCCTACCACCTCCTAATGATCAACTAAATGGTTTATTTAATTCTTACATTCAAGTATAAACACAAAGCTATGTGCTCCCTTTTTCCTCCTACATTATACCTCATTTTCCTACTTTGTATCACAATTATGTCTGCTACAACCCTCTTCCAGAGAGTTTCTTGGTATTCTTCCTCAGTAGTGCTCTCTTCGTGAATGCTTCCTCTTTCCTGGATGCTCTACCTTCTTCCTCTTTCTATGTATCAATATTTGTATCAACATTTTCCTTCCTCCTATCTGAGAGTGCTTTTTTCTTCTTATTGTGCGTGGAATGTCTCTCACGAGAATGCTTGTCCCCATTAAATCATTGCAACCAATTTTGGTTGCATGGGAAAATATTTTTTTCGCTCCTTCCTTCTTATTCATGATAGTTCTATATTGCATGGTGATGGGGGATGTTGTCTGTTAGCACTTCCTTCCTCCCCTCTTCCTATTGGTTGACTTCTCTGTCTCCCAACTTCCAATGCAACCCATTCCCTATTTTAATTTTATCCTTTATGCCTTGTAGATTTTCCAAGGCATACATGGTTTTGCTGTCCTTCTCTCCTACCCAATTAATTGTAAAAACAATCCATTTAAAATACACCTTCCAACCTTCAATGGATATCATGAAATAAGCCAAGCTTCCTTCAAATACCAAGCAACCTCCTTCCTTAAACTATGGAATCAGTGTCCCAATTCTCTTAGCCTTTTTAAATAATTACAATTATTTACAGTGATGGATTATTAAATAGCAATTTTCATAGTCCCCTCCCCCTTGGGGGAACACTATCCTCGATTTTCAATAACCATATACAACATCACTTGCTTAAAAACCAAGCATAGCTGATATGGAGCTTTATACATACATCTTTGTACAACATTTACAATGCATTTACATTTGATTTACTCAAAAAATAAGAAAGGACATGTACCCGCATCTAGTCATCCATTTCCCATGTGGCTTCCCAGGGCCCAAAGTGCCTCCACTACACTTTGACTTGCTCTATTAATTGATTATGGAGTGTGAGTTGCCTCCAATCTAGGGTGCTAAGAGATTTTGGTTGGAACTCTCCATCTAGTTCTACCTATAACACAAACAAAACAATTACATGATTAGAATCCTACGCATATCTTTTAAGCAATGTAACATGAAATACATCATCAACTCTTCTTGATGGAGGCAAGATTAGCCTATGAGAAACTGGCCCTATTCTTTCAATCACTTCAAATGGCCCACAAAATCGTGGTGCTAACTTTGCACATGACTCAAATTTTAAGGAGCTCTTCTTGGGTCTAACTCGTAGGAAAACATGATCTCCAACTTGGAACTCCTTGTGAACCCTATGTTGGTCTGCATAACTCTTTTACATGTCTTGTGCCACCTTTAAATTCCTTCTAAAGGTTTTCATTTATTGTTCCATTTCTTTCAATATATCAAGCCCAATAAGGACCCTATTCATTGGATTACTCTAGATTATAGAAGTTTTACAACTCCTCCCATAAAGTGCTTCGAATGGGCTCATTCTCAGTGATTCATGATAAGCATTATTATATGCAAATTCTACAAGCGGAAGATATTCTTCCCACTTCCTTGGTTGGTGTATTACATGCATTCTTAGCATGTCCTCAAAATTTTTTTTTGTCCTCTCTATTTTCCCATCAGTTTAAGGATGGTAAGTTGTATTAAATGCCAAATCTATTCCCAAGCCTGCAAATAATTCCTTACAAAACTTTGAAGTAAATTTGGAATCTCTATTTGAGATAGTTTTATTGGGAACTCCATGCAAAATCACAAATTCATTTATGAAAATATAAGCTACATCACTAGCTAAATTTGTAGATTTAATGGCTACTAAGTGAACCACTTTTCTCAACTTATTAACCACTACCATGATTGCATCATGTTTCTTAGAAGTCCTTGGTATCCCTCTAATAAAGTCCATTGAAATGATTTCTCACTTCCATTCTGGAATGGGAATAGGTTGCAATAAGCAGTTGGCTTCTTACACTCAACCTTTACTTGTTGAAACTCTATGCACTTGGAAATGAAATCATCCACTTCCCTATTTAAGTCAAGCCAATAGTAAAAAATATTAATGGTTAATAGAGCCTTTTGATAACTCAAGTGACCAGAGTATGGTTTAGCATGAAACTATTGAAAATGAGAAGCCTCGATCAAAATTTCCATTGACAAATTATGTAGAAAAGTTATATTTATGACTTTGACCAAGTTGGCCTCAAAGTCTTCAAGTCAGTGCCACAAGTAGAAATTGTCCCTCCCAAACCACATATAAATATACCAATCATTGGAGGTCATTTGGCCCATCACAACATACATCACATAAGAAATTTCAATATTAAATTGTAGATCTCTCACACGTACGAAGGAGTCAAAGAAGCTTCTCTTTTTTGTGTTGACTAGAATTTTATGTCTCCTTTGACCTACGTTGACTAGGTTGATTTTATCTATTTGACCAAGTTGTTTGGACTGTCTTAGGATGATGAATATTCTTGAAATGTTTTCTCTACGTTAACTGAATTTTTGGGCACATTTTTTGAGGTTGATTGCATTGTTTGACTAAGGTTTGACCATAGGGTTTGACTATGGAAATTGATTGAAGTTGCAGGATACTTTGAATTTGTTTGACAAAATTCTGACTAAGGAAGGAAGGCAAATATTCTACTGGGTTGACCAAAGTTTTTTGGGAAGGTTTGATTGTTGAATTTGATCAAAATTTATAGGTTGTTGATTTTGGTTGATCAAACCTCCAAAGGGCGAATTTCGACCCTCTATTTCAAATTAGTATCTTTGACTAGATTTTACTATCTCTCTCTCATTGGATTGATTTTGACTTGGTTGACTTGGGAAATCCAAAGTTTGACTTTGACTAGTTTATGGATGTACAATTGGACTATGTATCTCATGTTGAACATTGGTTAACTAATAGAAGAAGAATATTTGAGTCTTGGTTTCACCCCTTGTGGGGTTTTTCCTTGGTCTTTGACCAAAATATTTGTGTCTCATTGTTTCTATTGTGCATTTATTGTTTACTATTCTATCTATAATTTCTTAATTGTTACTAGGGTAAATGAAGGTGAATGAAATTGTTTTAAGTGATTAGTATAGCATAGAACACTATGAAAAATTAACATGGCATCAAAGTTGAGGTGGAGCTTAGCCTTTGGAGACCAAAGAACACCCCTTTAAAGACACTTTTCTTGTTGATTAGTGATCTACTCTCTTGGACAAGATGACTACCTCCTATTTCAATATTGAAGAGAAGTTGAATGATGCATCCAACTTTGCAGCATGGAAGTTTAGATTGGATCTTACCCTTGAAGAGAATCATGTGAAGGAATATTTGCAATGCCACGTAGTTGAACCTCCTAAAAATACCAATGCCAATGTCAAATCTAAATACAAGAAAGGTGAGATTAAGGCCAAGAATATCATCGTTGGGTCTCTTAAATACCATCTCATCACCTATGTATTAATAAAAAAAATGCAAAGGAGATGTTTAATAAATTGATTGGGATGCAACAGTTCAATAATCTAAGCCAACTCATTTATTTGAAGAGCTAGCTCCATGACATCAATAATTCCAAGTCAAAATCTATAACAACCTACTTCATGAGAATATCTCAAATAAGAGATCAACTTCTTTCCATTGGATAAGTTATACTTGATAGAGATCTTGTGAAAATGACCCGTGGTGGGTTCCCCGTGTCTTGGGAGACATTCATTCATTTCTAGAGGAAGAATTCATAGACAAGAAGAGGGAGAACCTACAACCTTTGTAGTCAATGTCAAGAAAGGAAAAGGGAAAGGAAGACCTTCCAAATGGAATCTGAAGAAGCCAGATCTAGCATTCAAAAATAATATAAGGGACTAGTCCAAAGTTCAATGCTACAAGTGTGATAAATTATGCCACATCGCCTAAGATTGTCCTGATGAAAGAAATGCTCAAAGGCCCAACAACAACAACAACAATGAAAACAAAAACAATAAAAAAAATGGAAGGAGAGGAAGAGGTCATGCTTCCCATGCAAGTGTTGAAAAGTCCCAGCATCCTCAAAATAGGTCTGAAAGCACAAGGCATATTGATAATGTTTCTAGTACTCAATATGAATATTTTCTTGTTGTTTCTCTTTTTAGCTCATCTTCATATAGCATTGATAATTGGATGGTGGATAATGGGGCATCTAAACACTTTACTAGGTGTCATGAAGTCCTATCAAATTTGATTGAGAGGGATATTGATTTGAAAATTATACTTGGGGATAATTCTACTCATCCCGTCAAAGGGTTTGGCTCTATTTCTTTTCATTTGGAATATGGTCAAACCATTCATCTACAATATTTGTTGTATGTGTGGAGCTTGAATAAGAATATTGTCTCCATTTATTCTTTAGAAGGCAAGGGGTTTATAGTTGCATTCATTAGTGGAAAAGTCCTTGCTTAGCCAAGGAGATCTAACATGAGAGAAGCCTTCACATCTTGTGTAAAAAATGAAGGGCTATATAGATTTTGTGGATGAAAAACTAAAGCATTGTTCAATGATACCAATAATCAATGTTAGCTTTGGCACCAAATATTTGCTCACCTTCATTACAAGGCTTTTCCTAACTTTAGCATGATGGTTTCAGGGATTCCCAGGATTTAGGTTGAGCACGAAGGTGTATGTTAGGGATGTGCCAGTGGAAATAATATCAAGGGACCATTCCCTTCTAGTAGCAGTAGATCCAAAGAGATTCTTCAATTATTACATTTTGATCTTTGTGGGCCCATGTTGGTGACATATCTGGGAGGATACTTGTATTATATTATCTTTGTTGATGTCTTCTCCCACTAAACTTGGATCTTCTAGTTGAATATAAAGGATCAAACCTTCAGTATTTTCAGGGACTTCAAAGCTCTAGTTGAAAATAAGATTGGAAATAAGATCAAGATCTTGACAACAGATAATGGAGGTGAATACACCTCCAATGATTTGAAATACTTCTATAGATATGACATGATTAAGAGGGAGGTGATTGTTTCATACACCCTCAACAAAATGGAATTGTTGAGAGAAAGAATAATTACATCTTAGAAACTGCCAAAGTCATGATTCATGATAAAAAAACTTATGATGCTTTTGTGGGAAGAAATAAAAAATATTGTTGTATATGTCCAAAATAGGAGTCCTCATCAAGCGAGAAGAGTTCCAAGATAAAGGCTTCAGGAAATAAATGGTATGTTTTTTGGTTATTAAGAAAATTCTAAAGGTTACAAGATATATGTGCCAGGTCAAAGGAACATTGAGTTCAGTTGGAATGTGAATTTTGATGAAGGTGCTATGCTTGGAAAAGTAAGGGACTCTCTTATCCCTGCCAACAATGAGAGAAGAGATGATTATATTGATGTATATGCGGAACCATCCATGCCCGAGCCTAACCTTCTAGATGAGCCTATGGCACCCATGGATCCTTTAGATCCTCCTCCTTGTGATCCTCCCACTAAGAAGAGACCCTTTTGGATTTGTGATACCTTATAGGTTGCAGAGAGACATTATGGCCCTAGAGGTACCTTGAGAGAGAGAAAGAAACCTTACAAATATCATGGATATGCTTCATTGATGACTGATATCATACAATTTGAACCTTGCAGCTATGAAGAAGTAGTGAAGGAATAGCTTTGGATAGATTCCATGGCTGAAGAATATGAGCCCATCATGAAAAATGATGTATGGGATGTTGTTTTGAGACCTCAGGGGAATTTTGTTGTGACTTCCAAGTGGATATAAAAAATTAAATATGCAGTTGATGGTAGCATTGAGAAGTTCAAAGTGAGATTCATGGCTAGAGGATTCTCCCAGAAAGAGGGAGAATTTTTGCACATGTTTCGAAATATACTACCATCTAAGTTATCATTGCTCTTGTTGCTAATTAGGGCTGGATTCTTCATCAGATGAATGTGAAGACAACCTTTCTTCATGGCATACTCAAGGACAAAATGTACCTAGAGCAACCACAAGGCTTTGAGGAACATGACAGGGAAACCCATGTTTGTATATTGAAGAAATCCCTCTATGGATAGAAGAAAACCCTCTAGGCTTGGTATACTTGAATTGATGGATACCTAATGAAGTTGGGATTTAATAAAATCAATATTGATTTGAACCTCTTCTTCAAGGTTTTCCAAGGTATGCCTTTTATTTTGGTTTTATATGTTGATGACTTATTCATGATAGGAAAAGAGCCTTTGATCATCAAGTGTAAGAGGGAGCTTGCCTCTGAATTTGAGAAGAAAGATATTGGGTTGATGCACTATTTCTTGGGCTTAAAGGTGTGGTAGAGACCTAGAGAGATTTTCCTTAGCCAAGGAAAATATGTTTTCAAACTCTTGGAGATATTTGGGATGGTGGATTGCAAATCCATGGCCACACTGATGGAGACAAACTTCAAGAAGTCATGTGACTGTGGACTGGATCTAGCAGATCATTCTATGTACTGGAAACTCATTGGGGCTCTAATGTTTTTGGTCAACAGAAGACCAGATATATGTTTTTCCATTAACACCTTGAGGCAGTTCATAATGGAACCTTTGCATGCTCACTAGGTGGCCACAAGACATGTGTTGAGATATCTACATGGGACGCTCATTTATGGACTGAGATATGCCTCTGGTGATGAGTTGAGACTACATGGATATGTAGATGCAGATTGGGCTAGGATAATTACTGTCAAGAAGAGCACATCAAGGTGCTACTTTAGCTTGGGATCTACCATTATTTCTTGGATTACTAGGAAGTAGAAATATGTTGCTCTCAATACAATCAAGGCAAAGTATATTTCAATTAGCATGGCTAGTTGTGAGGTCGTGTGGTTGTGGAAGATCTTTGCAGAGTTGTTTGATCATGTGTCAGATACAACCGTGATATATTGTGAAAATAAAATTGGGATCATACTTTCATAGAATATAGTATTCCATGATAAGCGAAAGCACATTGAGATCAAACACCACTATATCTGAGATATGGTATAGAGAGAAGTAGTGAGGCTCCAACAAATCACAAAAAACAAGCAGGTTGTAGATATTCTCACCAAGCCTTTATTGAAAGAGAAGTTATTTAGTTGAATTGAGGCTCCGGTGATCCATATCAAGTTATGAGAAAAAATATTTCGGCGTAAATCACATGATAGTACATTTGTTGACACATTTCAAAACAATGAGTGTGGTTCAACTTGTCCTGACGATGAACCACACTCATTGGTTCGAAATGTGTCGACAAATGTACTATCATGTGATTTACGCTGAAATATTTTTTCTCATAAAGAGAATTTCTTATTCTTTAGAGAGAAAATTTGAGTGCAGAAGAATGTATCCCTCCCTAAGATGGAACACTGCTAATCGAGAACATTGAGCAAATGCTCTTCACCTAGTCTTTCGATTGGCCATGGACTTGGTGAGGGGGGAATGAGTAGTGAGGCTCTTGGGTGAGAGGGTGCTCTTTGGATCCATGGACTTGGCTGAATATATGCCCTAGTATGCATCCTACCTACAAGTCACCTTATGTATTTATTAACCAAAGGCCATGGACTTGGATAAGCTTTCTAGGATAACCACCCATCTGGCTAGTGGGTGACGAGACTTAGGTGCATGTTATCTTTACCAAAGTTAGGCGTGACTGCCATGGAATTTGACTAGGTCAGCCTCAAAGTCTTCAAGTTGGCCCCACAAGTAGAAATTGTGTTATGAAACCAGCTCAAGAAAAGATAGAAAAGATAGATCAACGCCTTATAATTCAGCCTCTTCGAGGGGGAAACCTCCTTTACATTACATATATGAACAATTCTTGGATGATACAAATGAAAAGACCTCCTTTATATATATAGGAGTCTAAGGGGTCATAACATAATAAGAGCCAACATAACAATAATAATGTAAGTGCACAATAATAACAATAGTGGGCTTCTATGGGGCACAATAGTAACAATATGGGCACCACATGGGTACATCAATATAATAAGTGGGTTGTACTAATAACAATAAGGGGTTACACTAGTAGTATAGGGGCCTAACAACAGACAACAATGGGTCAAGAGCCTGGGTCAAATGGTAACAGTGTGAACCATGTTGAATGGAACAACACCGATATCCTAGTTCAGAATAAACCTCGAACAACACGTAGTGACTCCTAGACCTCTCTTACCTCAGTTCTTGGAGAAACAACCAAAAAGAAATCAAGATTAGCAAGGACAAGATGAACATTTTTCTAATTATTTGAGGGAGTATCATGTTCTTGGTGAGGAATTTCATGTTGCAATGTCCTTAAAGGATTTTTGTACCTTTGAATACAGAAACAAGCGAAGAGAGCACAACACGGGCTCACAGAATTACGATCTTCCGCGAAAGTTGGGGAAATTGTCCATCCCTTCCTTTGATGGCTCATCCCAATGCACTACCAGAGCATGGGTTCAAAAGGTGGATGTAACACACCACACACTAATCCTAACCCCCAATAAGGTTAGAAGGAGGCGGTTACCATGAAGACTCGACTCCCATAGTCACATCATAGAAATGGGGTCTAAATTTTTTGACCTTTTTCAACCATCTCAAAACATAAATTGGTTAACATAGTTGTGTTCATCTCATCGATACCTTTCTAACAATGTAAACTTTACTCCAATTTGATTCCCAGATCAAAATATACAACCATCCGAAGACTAGTCATTTGGTTAGTGCCACTTCACCAACCTGCCATGTGGCTATCTTAGTCAACCTCTCACCACTGCATGGTAGTGTTACCATAGTTTCCGACCCACTCGCACCCAAGTCAGAGATTGAACCTCCTCGATGTCACACGATACCAAGCTATAACTTAACATACACACACATACTGGTGTGTGCCCTAAATAACCACGTCACCCAACCACTCAAAACCCAAACAATTTCCTAAACTACTCTCTGCCAAGATCTTCCAGAGTCATTCGCTTCACGCTATGTGGCATAACACATTTCACTATGGGACTTAGTCTCCCCCTTAACTTGTAAGCAAACACCATCACACCACTCATACCACTCGATGTTCTAACACCACCCTGAGACAGGCCCACATACCACAACACTCATTGTTCAAAGCTTGGGGCATTCTACCTTGTGATTTGTCCGAAAATATTCAGGGATATGGGTCTGGGGTGTCACTAGTCCTAAACGGAAAGGTGAAATTAACCTCCGTCAAGCTTTCATGTCTCAGAACTTATAACTGTGGTTTCCGCCGAGGATTGACAATGGCCCCACTATCACATCATCCCAGAGATTTGATCCTAAGAGTTCCCTCTTAGTGCTCCCTTGGGACTTCCAGTGGAAATGTGCCAGGATTCATCCAATGGTTAGGAATGCTTGTCCTCCAATTATCTATATCTCCCTTGCTTATGCGCTTGGTCTCTACGCATAGTCACTTTTCCTACTAGGCTTGGGTGTTTTGGCTCATCTAAGCCTTAGTCTTCTAGCCTCGCGGCTAGGAAATATGCAAGTTTACTCGAGCCTTTTTTTCCTCAAGACTCAATCACAGTGGTTCTATTACAGTAGTTCCTATTACGGCTCAGTGCTCAAGCCCTTATATTATTGAGAATTAGCCCCATCATATGCATATGTCCATAGGTACACATAAGCTTGAACCCAATGGTTTTTTTCAAGGGACTCTTCCCTTGCGCCTGTGTGTGTGTGTGTGTGTGTGTATATACCCTTCACTATCTCTCCTGATCTTGCTAGAACTCGACCCAACTCGGTCTACAAAATATATACGAGAGTACTTACATACACAAGTATTTATAACATCCCCCTAAGATTGCAACTTATAAGATAAGACACAGTGGTCTCATCATTTTGATGCAGTCGATTAATTACTTAACATAGGTTATCTACCTCTTACACGCAAGTCATATAGACTATTTCCATAGAATCAAGACATTTACAGGAATAAACCATTTCAGGAAGAAAACATGCAAGAGCATTTATGCACAGGAATCCACATTCCTTAATATTAACATAAGCCAGATATTAACACAATAACCCCCGACACACACCAATAGGCTAGTGTAATTAATTGCTCGTTAATGAAATTTTTTTTCCCTTCATGCTCTAGCATTCTTAAGTCATTTCAAGCTCAGAATATCCACGAACACTAAACAATTCATAAGATCTTTACACAAACATTGCCATTCCTCATTTATGTAAGAAACAACACTCCTCAACATTAGCATAACATTATTTCAATGCAATAAACAAGGGCATAATAACGACCACATGCACAAAAACTCTCCATACAACCATATACAATCTAAAACCGTTTAGAGTGGAACTCTAGCTCTCCACCCAACCATATACAAGCTACAACCATTGTTACTTGTAGATGTCACCCCGAGCTAGATTTGAGTGCTTGAGGTGGAATTATGTTTAAGAGGAACTTCACCAATATTAATAGCTGAAACATGATGTCACAAGGCCACTCTCCCTTCATCCACCAACTACACAAGCTTGTATTTAGTATTTGAAGACATAATTAACATCCATGCCAGAATACCATAATACAAATAGTTTATGCTTACTTTCAAGAAAAAAATCCACATGAAAGGAAGGTTCATCAGTGGATAAACTACTTATGTGTAAAGAGATCACCTATCCAGGTAGTTCATCAGTGAGTCAAGCACCAGAGCTTCAACCCCAAGGCAACTCCTAATGGTTCATCAACCCTCACAAGCACTTGAGTGTCTCTTCCCAATATAGTAGGTTCATCAATCCAAAATATTCCAATGGGTTGTTCAACCTTATAGGCAAGCCACTTATCTCTATAATTCCCTCACCCAGCAAGCCTCTGTGAGGGTTCTTCAACTGGTTTAATCTCTCCAGAGTTTCATAATTGTCCTACTGATCACTTCTCTATCTGTGTTTTCACCTCCACCCCAAGAAGAATTTTTCGTGCGACGCCTTTCACCGTGCATTCCCTTCCATAGTCTTAGCGTGAGAGCATAACAAAGCATGTTCTTTTTTTTGGTTGCATATATGTTGAATCCCTGAAATAGGCTAATTGTCTGTCTTTTTCCTAGCTCCACGCAAGTCAACCGCCTAGGACAATGCAACCTACACTGCCTTTAATATTTTGTCCTATTCTTGCTTGTTTCTAGATCTAAAGGACACATGGGCCTATCCATCATTTTTCCAATTATATTTATTGCTTAGTCAACCCATTTAAAACCACTCATCCAACCAACACTGATATTTAAAACAACCCATTCCTCAAGCAATCTCCTTCCTCAAACAATATGAAACTTGTGTCCCTTCTCTCAACCTTTTTAAATAATTGCAATTATTCACAAAGAGAGAAATATTAGCTAGGGGACGTCACATTTGACATGTATTTCCAAATCATCCTTATGTTGGAGACGAAGTCCATTGAATTTGCTACACTTCATTTGGAGGGAGAAGCTCATGAGTGGTGGTACCATGGGCTAGTAATTTTGGGGCATTCTAGCATTACCTCATACTTGGACTTCACATAGAGGTTGATTGACTGATTTGATAAGAAGGACCCAAAGATACATTGCACAAAGTTGGCAGAACTCAAAGAGATATGTACAACTACATTTCAGAGTTTTAGAGGCTCGCAGTCATGGCGACATATTCGTCGGAGCAAAAGTTGATTATGCTATTTGTTGAAGGACTATCCAAACCTTTACATGGTTGGGTTAAGGCCTTAAAACCAAATTCTCTACTGGATGTTATCATCAGAACCTAGGACACAGAGGATATAATACCAAACCTTTCCTTCCTCAGAAAAACAAAGACAATAAGCCCTTCTAAAAGGCGTGGACTCAGAAAGACAAATTGGATGATGAGACTTTGAAGGAACTAAGAAGGAAGAAACTATTATTAAACTTTAAAGAAGCCTTGGTAATGGGGTCTCGAGAGCATGGGGAAGGGAAAGCTGGTAAATAGAGGTGTTTTCAGGTAATGATGAGGAAGATGAGGCAGGATAAGCTCATGGCAATGAGCATAGCGGTACAAATGATGAGCAACCATGTGTAGAGAATACGGGTTGAACTATAGCTGCTATATCAAGAGTCCCTAGATATCACACTTTCAGGGTCAGAGGAGTAGTACAGGGAAAATCTGTCATTGTCATGATTTATGGTGGATCAACCGACAACTTCTTTAACTCAACTTGGGTAGCCAGGAGAGAAATTCCTACGTAAGACTTTCAAGGATTCGATGTTGCGGTGATTGATGGGTGCATTATGATATGCACAAAAATGGTTCCATGGTTGGAGCTAAATATGGGTAGCTACACTATGACAAATGAATTCTTTGTGGTGGAGTCGGCAGACACTAATGTTGTATTGTGCATTCATTCACTTATATCCATAGTGAAACACTCGAAGGACTATTGAAAAATGTAGATGAAATTCACTGCAGTGAATGGTAAGAGAGTAATTCTGAGGGGCATGTCCAATAGTGCTCCAAGAATTGCTATAATCGAGTGCATGGAAAATTGTCATCATGAAGACATTCAGTCACAGATGAGAAAACATGACCAAATTTTTGGAGAGACACCTTCACGAAGGCCTCTTGATAGAGACTTTGAACATACCATTGAGTTAGAAGAAAGGGCCAAACCCATCATAACTACTCCATACAGGCACCAAAAAAATTTCACAGATGAGATAGAGAAAACAATTAAGGATTCTTTTAGAGATGGGAGATATTAGACCCAACTCTAGTCCATTTTCTTAGTTCGTAGTTTTGGTTAAGAAGGATGGAACCATGAGGATGTGTATTGACTATCGGGCTTTGAATAAGAAGACAACAAAAAACAGGTACCCCATTGCCAGCATCAACGAGTTTCTAAATGAGTTGCATGGGGTAGTATACTTCTCAAATATTGATCTTATATTAGAATATCACCAAATCAGGGCCGAGGAGAAGGATGTTCACAAGACTGCCTTCAAGTGTCATTATGGGCAATA